>APFE031443718.1:92605-140505 GCA_000404065.3 Pinus taeda
ATTTTTAGCACACTATCCTCGATATGGACTTGGATCTACCTTTTCTTGACTTACTGTGATATCTGGGCTCTTTCCTCTTTCCATTTTTCTTCCCCTAGTCTCTGCAGTCAAAGCATTACCTAATGTCTCACCGGAGCTTTTTCGTCGCATTTCCTCGTTAAGGATTTCACTGACAACATCATCAAACTTTAAAGTACTAGGTCCAGAGATAGAGTTACTAATGGCCATAACTAACCCATTCCAACTTTCTGGCAATGAGCACAAAAATAATAGAGTCCTAATGTCATCATCAAAATTTAGCCCTACATAATTTAACTAACTTGTAACTATATTAAAATCATTTAAATGGTCTGCAACAGATCCACCTTCTGACATCTTCATATTAAATAAACGCTTCATAAGAAATACCTTATTTGAGGCTGAGGGTTTTTCATATAGTTTGGCCAATGTCCAAATTAAACCCTCTATTGTCATGTCCTTTGAGATATTAGACGCTACTGACGCTGCTAGGCACAACCGTATCGTTCCAAGTGCCTTTCTGTCGAGAATATCCCATTCTGTGTCTGCCATTCTTGTTGACTTCTTTGTCTTTCCGCTCAATGGTAGGTACAGATCTCTTTGATAGAAATAATCTTCCATCTGCATCTTCCACAACTGGTATTTTTGGCCAATCAATTTTTCGACCCTAAACCTACCATCTTCTGCCATTGCTCCCACTCGAACCAGGAACCCTTCTCTCTTGTGAGTTTATCAGCCAAATAGACCTTTGGCTCTGATACCAGTTGCTAGAAAATTATATATTACGGATCAATGGAACACATAAAATATTGTAGAAATATAAACACAGAAAACGCATAAAACAAGAGAGACACAGATATATGCGGTTCACCCTATTTGGGCTACATCCACAGAAAAACAGCTAGTCCTTCTTTTATTATATTATCCAGCAAACTAAAGAGATGCAACCTACAACAGATCCACTATAACACCCTCTCCGCTCTCAATCTCCTCTCTCTTTCTCACTCAAAATACAAATATATCTAGACGCAATACAATTTCCTCATATTTAGTGAGGGGGTTGCCTTCTAGGGCAAGAAACCCTAAATTAAACATCACTTCTACCGTCAGATCATATGCCTAATGAACGGCCTAGATTGACTAGAAATTACTAGACTTTTACAAGGCAATTTTACATCTATTTTTAGCTTTGGGGGCGCTGCCCCCAGATCCCCTAGTCAGGGGGGATTAGCCCCCTCTGACCCCCACGGGGGGGGGACAATTCCCCCCCCCCCTGCATGGAGGGGTGTACAGTCTTCTTGGGGTATACATCCGGATGAAACCTTTGAATGCACAAGATAATTAGGCTCCACACCCAACACTTTTACCAAATTTGTTTCCTTGAGCTCCTCTCTAAGGAAATCAACATTCACTTGCCTTGAGGACCCCGTTCTATACCTGTAGTTTTCTTTGCCCTTTTCAAGTTGATATTGCGCTGTTTGTTGCATCATTTTCAATCATTCATATAAACTCATGGTTTTGTCCATGTCGCCGTCCATCAAAAGCAACATCCTTCTTACCATGTGAACATAACAAAATATAATGCAAATGGATGACAAATTTCACTAGTTGGTTTTCATGACTCAAGCCCGATTGTACATCTTGAAAGTATGAAATTTTCTGAACATAAATTTCATGTAGAACATAATGATGCTTGAATACAACAACTACATAACCAATAGGCCTAAAAGGCATAACAATGAACTTGGTGCTTATACCTCTTTTGTACCTTTGAACCAAGTGAAATTTTTGACAACTATCCAGATTCCAATGAAAGTGCATGGATCGCTACAACTTAATATTTACACCATGAAAATATTTTGAATGAAATAATATGGTGAATTTTCTTGCATAAACCTGAAACTCAAATGAACCTTTCAAGTTTGAAAGAGCATAAAAAAGAATTGAACTGATATTTTGGTTTGAAGCAACACATGCTTCTTTCTGTTTGCCTCCCCACTAGAAGACTTTGCACACACATGACAATGCGTGCCAAGGAGCTTCGAAAGAAGAAATGTCAACAACAAATCTCCTCCAACATTGGGCCGCTCCCAACAAACCTCTTATCAAAATGAATATCTTGGGCGTTGACCAATTAACAATGGCATCCAACTTAGAGAGGCTTTCCTTCAACTTACCTCCTCCAATAACATGGACATGTTATCACTCAAGGAAGCTCTCCTAGGTTGTAGCTCGGAGATGCCTGGTAACATATAAATCTTCAATATTGTTATTTGAACTATTGGAATCGATGATGGTTTGGATCAAGTCAGATGACTGTTTCAACTCTGTTTTCACTCAAGACATGCATGAACACCCTCATCTTTACAAGGCTTTAGACCGCTAATGCTCAATAGTTTATAGATTTAATGGATAGATAGAGAATACTGACTGTATCAGCAGATGCATACATAAACACATATGAATGGCTAGCTACAGGAAGTAAATGAAGCTTGCAAATCTAATTTATCAACGCAAAGATAAGATGACAGTTATCTAGCATTAGACACAGAAGAAAACATGAATAACCTACTCAAGTGTAAGCTTAGAACATAAGAGAAAATGGGAATTGAACATGTAACAGAAAAAGAAGTTTATATTGTTGGAATGAATATGAGAAGCTAGAGGAGCAGAGTCTCCACAATCTCCAAAAGTTGAACCCTTAAGACTTCTAACTTTCAACCATTTATAGGCTTTTTTACAATGCTCCTTGATCTGATAATCACCCTACGAGTGATCTCAGTTAAGAATTATAAAATGGAGGTATTACAGACTCCTGTGTTGGTGCGTGTCTAGGTTATTTAAGCAACGGATCGATCAGATTGCAAATACATAGACACTTGAAATGTAAGACAACAGAGAAATATAGTAAGCAAATATAAGATACAAGAAATTAATAAGGAGTTCACCCTATCCTCCAGGGCTACATCTCCAGTCCAGCTTTCAGTGGTGGCCTTCTTTTATTGTGTCTTAAAGCAGAGAATTACAAAGAAGGAGCTCAATATGAGTCTCCTGTCACAAGATAGCTTGGCAGGGTGGTTCTTGGATTTCCCAAGCCACTAGAGTACACAAAATCTTGGCCTTGCTAGCTTTCTGACCTCTCGGGTCTACAATGGAAGGAGCCTAATGTGGTGCTTGGTCCTGATAGATCCCCTTTAGGGATTGCTCGAATTCCTCAACCCCTTTGGTTCTCGATGCTGCCTTTAGTCAACTCGGCCCTCTGTCTTCTTACTGCTTTTTCTCTCTCTGTCTGCTTTCTCTGTTATTCCGTGTGTGTGGGTGTCCCCTTTTGCTGGTCTGTGCATGGCTTTAAAGCTACTCGAGCTCATGGTTGTTCGACTCCTCTTCCAACTCCATCGGATCGCCTGTTACAACTTCGCTTGGAATTCCCTATCTCGGCATCATCATCAAACTCACAGGGAGTGGCCACTTGTCCTCCTACAAACTACTCCAACATGCTTCGTCGGTTCAGTTCTTTAGTTACGTTATGGAATCAGTCATTCGCCACCTTGGCGGTCAATTCGGACTTCAAATTATTTCATATCGTGGCTTAATCCCCCCTCAATTCCGTCTTCTCCATCGGGCATGATCTCAGCCGTTAGATCTAGAGCCCCCAGATCCGACGCCATTCGCTCGTTTCGTATAGTTGACTTGCTCGATCGTTAGCACGCGATGAGTGGCGGTTTTCTCTCTCCTCCACTTGCCACGTGTCAGGCACCTAGTGGAATCGCTCCATTTTCGCCAAAACTGCTTACCGCCTGAGGGTGCCCCCGATCAATACCACTGGTTTTTAGAACGCAGGTCCCGCATTTGCCTTTGGCCTTTTTCCACATGGTTTTCCCAGCTCTCATGCAACCGAGCACTCAAAACACCCTTCGTTTCCTGATCTGGGCTTCCCAGGGGCTAATTTCACCTCCTGTGCAGTCTCCATGGGCCTCGGTTAGTGCGCTTTGACCGAGGTCCTCGTCATTCTATGCTGGTTGCCAACTGCCACTGGTTTAGAGGTGTTTTTGATCACTGCTCTTAATTCTTTGAATTCTGTCACGACCTGGTATAGCCATGGTTCTATTGATCATTCTTTATGGATCCAATTTGGATCACGGCCTTCCCACTGAAAAGCTTCTGGACCACCAAAAGTTAGTCTTTCAAGCATCGACTAAGTGAGGATACTGCTGTCTCACTTGCCCAATATCAATCCACTTTACACTGCTCGACTTTGAACCTTTGAGTCTGATTTGGAGGTACTTGACATTTCCTCTGTGCGTTGTCCTCACCTTCCTGTCCAAGATTGTGTCTTCCTGCAATTCATTCAGACATTCAGGTAGCAGGTCATCAATAGAAGGCAATTGACTTTGCTTTTCAGGATCTTCAACCATTGAAGGTTCAAACAATCTCAAGCATTCTGCATTTACAACTGAGTAGATGTGCATGTAAGCTAGTAGATCAAGGCGAAAAGCATTTTCACCAATCTTCTCAAGTATCCTAAAAGGTCCATACTTGATAGGCTTTAGCTTTTTACCGTCACCTTGCATCCTGTCCTTGCTAATATATAGCCAGATCGGGTCACCAACTTGGAAACTATGCTCCACCCAATGCTTGTCATGCCTTGCCTTGTATTTGGCTTGGCTCCTTTCCAGTTGTTCCTATACTGCCTGGTGGATCTCCTGGATCTGTTCAATGAACCTAGTTGCCTTGTCCACATCACTGTGTCCATCAATGGTGGTATCTTTACCAAAGACAAAATCCAAAGGAGACCTTGGTGTGAAACCAAAACAGGTTTTAAAAGGAGATCTCTGTGTAGAAGAATGTTTTGCTCTATTGTAAGCATGCTGCACATAACACAAGTGTTCATCCCAAAGCTTAGGATTTTTGCTGCAATATCCTTTGAGCAGTTGGATCACTATCCTGTTAACTACTTATGTTCGGCCATCGGATTGTGGATGAAAAGATGTGCTTTTCTTCAGTTGGGTATCCATCAACTCCCACAGACTTGACCAAAACTTCCCCACAAATCGGGTGTCTAAATCAGATACAATAGAAGTGGGTAACCCAAAATGAACCCATACATGTTCAAAGAATAGTTTTTCAGTTTGATTAGCTGTAATCTGCTTATTACAAGGTATCAAAATGCACAGTTTGTTGAACCTATCCACAACCACATACAGATAATCATGACCTTTTCTAGACTTAGGCAGTCCCCCCACAAAATCCATGGAAACACTTTCCCAAGGGTGAGAAGGGACTGGTAATGGAGTGTATAGGCCTAGTTTTCTAATACTGGGCTTGCTTTTGGCACACATAGTACACCCTCTCACATATCTAGAAACTGTCTCATTCATCTTTGGCCAATAACAAAATCCTTGCAGCTGTGTAACTGTTTTACTTACCCCGAAGTGACCTAATATCATATAAGTGTGTGCCTCTCTAATTATCTTTACTCTCTCTGTTTGTGGAATGCAGAGTTTCCCACAACGATATAAGAATCGGTCCTTCACATGATAATCCAATTCTTCTACCCTTTTTCCTTGACTCAAAGTTGCATATACATCTTTAAAGTCTATATCTTGAGCATATTGTTCAATGTAGCTTTCATGTAGTACAAAATTATGCTTAAGTATAGTAGATGCATTTATAATGGGTCTAGATAACATGTATGCAACTTTGTTATGTATGCCCTTTTTATATCTGATGACTAAAATGAAAGTGTTGTAGAAAACCCATCCACCTGTAATGTCTTGATTGCTGCAATTCTAGTTTGGGAGTGTAGAATATTGAAGTGGTTGATGATCAGTATGTATTACTTTCTCTTTGCCCATTAAGTAATGTTTCCACTTTTTCACACTCTGAACTAATGCATACAATTCTTTATCATATGTAGGATAGTTAACTACTGCAAAATTAAAATTCTTAGAATGGTAACATCTGGGTTTACCATGTTGTGTCAACATTGCTCCCATGGCATAGTCACTAGCATCTGTTTGGATCTCAAATGGTCTTTGTAGATTAGGCAGTGCTAGTACAGGTGTTGTGCTAATCTTTTCCTTCAAGGTGTCGAAGGCTTTCTGATGCTTACCTCCGCACTAAAACACCTTGTTCAATCCTATTAAAGCATGTAAGGGAGCTGCAATTGAGGAAAAGTTAGAGATTAACTTCCTCCAATGTTGTGATATTCCTAAGAAACTTCTCACTTCTGTAGTAGACTTGGGTTTAGGCCATTTTACAATGACTGCCACTTTAGAGGAATCTATTTTCAATTCACCACACCCTACTATATGACCCAAATAATTTAGAGAGGTTTTTCCAAATTCACATTTGGAGAGTTTAACATAAAGTTTTTATGTTTTCAAAACATCTAATTTCTGCTTAACATGCTTTAAGTGTTCCTCCCACATTTTACTAAAAACCAGAATGTCATCCAGATATACAATAACAAAATCATCAAGGAAAGGTCTGAGTACATCATTCATTAATCTCATGAAAGTAGCAGGGCCATTGGTTAAGCCAAAATGCATAACCAGCCATTCATACAGTCCCTGCTTTGTTTTGAAAGTAGTCTTCCATGCATCTTACTCTACAACTCTGACCTGATGGTATCCACTGTGCAAGTCCAGCTTGGTGAAATAAACAACTTCCTTCAATTGATCCAAAAGATCATCTATGCGAGGAAGGGGATAACGATTTTTTATTGTTATCTTATTCAGTGCTCGGTAGTCAATGCACATTCTCCACGAGCCATCTTTTTTTCTCACCAAAATGATTGGTGGCCCACATGGTGATGTGCTAGGCCTGATGAACCCCTTCTCGAGCAACTCCAGCACTTGCTTCTTGATATTAGCATTCTCTAAACTAGACAACCTGTACATTCCAATATTAGGCAATGGAGCATCTTGCTGCAAAATAATATCATGTAAGTTTTTTCCTTTTTGGGTGGCAAACCTTTAGGTTCTAGAAACAGAACATCATACTCTGAAACAATCTTTTCTATATCAGCTTGTTGCTTAGCATTATGGCCCTCAAATACATTGGTTTTATCAGGTTTCTTTTCCTTTACAACCATTAGTAAGAATTGTTTGCACAAATTTATCATTCTTTTCATCTGTCGTGAGTTTATGAGAGTATAATTATTCTTGAGCTTATGAGCTCTTACAAAGTATTCGATTCCATCTTTAATAAGTAGATATTTGTTCTAAGCCCTATAGAAAATAGCCTTTCTATCATACAAGTAAGGACTCCCTAAAACAATTCCACATATATCCAAAGTAATTATGTCTAACTCAACCTCATCTACAAATGCTGACCCAAAAGGAAACTTGAGTTTACATTGTCTAGTCACTTGTAGTTGTGCTTTATCATTCAACCATCCTAATGGGTATGGTTTCTTGTGAGGTGTAGTTGTTAATCCCAATTTATTTCAAATTAATTCAGAAATCAAATTTACTTGTGAGCCACTATCAAACAAAGTATCAATCTTTTGATGTTTGGAAACAACTCGAATATGGAAAAGCTCGTGTCTTTTTCTCTCATGTTCTTCATCATTAATAAATTAAGCAGAATTACTAGCAGGTGCTTTAGAACTCTTACCTTTTATACCTGTGGCTGCAGTGATTGTTTCATCTCCCGAGTCTGACCCCAAATCTTTCTGAATAGTTGTAGCAGTCTTGTTCTTCTTGCCTTTAGACTTCTTAGGTCTCATCTCTGGATGCAGAATCCAACAGTGCTCATCATCATGCCCATACTTTTTACAGTGAGTGCATGAAGCTTTGCTTTTCTGTGTAGTGTTAACCTTCCTTGCTTTCCACTTCTGCTTTCTTTTCTCCTTGCTCTTGCTTGCAGTGGGTTGGGATGGTCCCCCAACTTCTGGATTTCCATTCTTTCCTCTAGCCTCTATATGAGTAGCTTATACAGATACCTCATCTATACTAGTGGGATTAAACATGAGGATGGCATGCCTCATGTAGCTGTGTAGACCACCAATGTACTTCAAAAGAGTCTCTAGTGAGTCTAATGAGATTCTAGAATCAATGCTCTCTTTCTAAATTCTTGAGTGTACCCTTGCACACTTTGCCCTTTCAATTGCCGAAGAGTTTGCAAACTCATCATGGCTTGTTGCATGTAGGCCAATGGATAAAATTGCTTCTTAATGGCAGAAACAAATTCACTCCAGACAGAGATAGTCTTACCATGTCTTTTCATGTCAGCTTGGGTTCTACCTTCCCACCAAACCAAGGCAATGCCTCCTAGGCGAAGGCTTGCCAGCTGAATTTTTCTCTTGTTTGAGTCGATGTTCTGCACTCTGAAATACACATCAATTTGTCTAATCCATTTGCCCAACTTTTTAGCATTTAGATCTCCATCATATATAGGCAAATCGAATTTAACATCTAGCCTGATCAAAGATGCTTTCTTATTATGCACAGGGCTATTAGGAAGTGTGAGAAAGTTTTCCTCTTTCCCGTTTCCTTTTGAGTGGTCATGGGAACGAGATTCATCTTCTTCTTTATCTTTTTTAGAGCCTGATGAATCTTCATCTTTATGCTTTCTAAAGTCCCTATACATTTATTCTACAATAGACTTTATAACTAGGAAACTCTCTATGAATTGAGGGTCTGGCCCCACAAAACCTTCCTCTGACATGGTCTTCCGAGGATAGACTCTCCCAATCTCAGGATTAGTTTCGACCCACTCTCCTTCTCCTTATTTGAGCTTTGATCTAGTGAGAATTCAACAGCTAAACCAACACAAGCTTGTCTAACCTTACAGCCTAGAGCTTTGAGACCACTTGATCTGATAATCATCCTATGAGTGATCTCAGTTAAGAATTATAAAATGGAGGTATTATAGACTCATGTGCTGGTGCGTGTCTAGGTTATTTAAGCTATGGATCGGTCAGATTGAAAATACATAAACACTTGAAATGGAAGACAGCAGAGAAATATAGTAAGAAAATATAAGAACACAAGAAATTAATAAGGAGTTCACCCTATCCTCTAGGGCTACATCTTCAGTCCAGCTTTCAGTGGTGGCCTTCTTTTATTGTGTCTTAAAGCAGAGAATTGCAAAGAAGGAGCTCAATATGAGTCTCCTATCACAGGATAGCTTGGTAGGGTGGTTCTTGGATTTCCCAAGCCACTAGAATACACAGACTCTTGGCCTTGCCAGCTTTCTGACCTCTCGGGTCTATATTGGAAGGACCCCAATGTGGTGCTCGGTCCTAACAAATCCCCTTTAGGGATGGCTCGAATTCCTCAAGCCCTCTAGTGCTCGATGCTGCCTTTGGTCAGCTTGACCCTCTGTCTTCTTACTGCTTTTGCTCTCTTTGTCTGCTTTCTTTGTTCTTCCGTGTGTGTGGGTGTCCCCTTTTGCATGTTTGTGCATAGCTTTAAAGCTACTCGAGCTCAAGGTTGTTTGATTCCTCTTCCAACTCCGTCGGATCACCTGCTACAGCTTCTCTTGGATTTCCCTATCTCAGCATCATCATCAGACTCACAGGGAACAGCCACTTGTCCTCCTGCGAACTACGCCAACTTGCTTCGTCGGTTCGTTTCTTCAATTACGTTATGGAATGAGTCATTTGCCACCTCGGTGGACAATTCAGACTTCAAATTATTTCATATCGCGGCTTAATCCCCCGTCAAGTCCGTCTTCTCCATCGGGTGCGATCTAGCCATTAGATCTAGAGCCCCCAGATCCGACGCCATCCGCTCGTTTCGCACAGTTGACTTGCTCAACCATTAGTGTGCGATGAGCGGTTGTTTTCTTTCTCCTCCGCTTGCCACGCATTGGGCACTGAGTGGAATCGCTATGTTTTCGCCAAAACTGCTTACCACCGGAGGGTGCCCCCGATCAATACCACTGGTTTTTAGAGCGCGGGTCCCGCCTTTGCCTTTAGCCTTTTCCCGCACGGTTTTCCCGACTCTCATACGATCGAGCGCTCGGGGCCTCTCCATTTCGATGGTTTTGGCCCGGTGATGTGTGATTTCCGTTTCTCGGTCCGGGCTTCCTAGGGGCTAATTTCGCCTCCTGCGCAGTCTCCATGGGCCTCGGTCAGTGTGCTTTGACCGAGGCCCTCGTCGTTCCATGCTAGATGCCAACTACCATTGGTTTAGAGGTGTTTTTTATCGTTGCTCTTAATTCTTTGAAGTCTGTCCCGACCTGGTACAGCCATGGTTATGTTGATCATTCTTTATGGATCCAATTTAGATCACGGCCTTCCCACTGAAAAGCTTTTGGACCACTAAAAGTTGGTTTTTCAAGCATCGACTAAGTGAGGATATTGTTGTCTCACTTTCCGAATCTCAATCCACTTTGCACTGCTTGGCTTCGAAACTTTGAGTCTGATTCGGAGGTACTCGACATTTCCTCTGTGTGTTGTCCTGACCTTCCTGTCCAAGACTGTGTCTTCCTCAATTCATTCAGATATTCAGGTAGCAGGTCATCAATAGAAGGAAATTGACTTTGCTCTTCGAGATCCTCAACCATTGAAGGTTCAAACAATCTCAAGAAATCTGCATTTAAGACATAGTAGATGTGCATGTAAGCTGGTAGATCAAGGCGAAAAGCATTTTCGCCAATCTTCTCAAGTATCCTAACAAGTCCATACCTGATAGGCTTTAGCTTTTTACCTTCACCTTGCATCATGTCCTTGCTGATATACAGCTAGACCGGGTCACCAACTTGGAAACTATGCTCCACCCAATTCTTGTCATGCTTTGCCTTGTATTTGGCTTGGCTTTTTTCCAATTGTTCCTGTATTGCCTGGTTGATCTCCTGGATCTGTTCAATGAACCTAGTTGCCTTGTGCACATCACAGTGTCCATCAACAGTGGTATCTTTACCAAAGACAAAATCCAAAGGAGACCTTAGTGTGAAACCAAAACATGTTTCAAAAGGATATCTCTGTGTAGAAGAATGTTTTTCTCTATTGTAAGCATGCTACACATAACACAAGTGTTCATCCCAAAGCTTAGGATGTTTGCTGCAATATCCTCTGAGTAGTTGGATCACTGTCCTGTTAACTACTTCTGTTTGGCCATCGGTTTGTGGATGAAAAGCTATGCTTTTCTTCAGTTGGGTATCCTCAGCTCCCGCGGACTTAACCAAAACTTCCCCACAAATCGGGTGTCTATAACGGATACAATAAAAATGGGTAACCCAAAATGAACCCGTACATGTTCAAAGAATAGTTTTGCAGTTTTTTCAGTTGTAATTTGCTTATCAGAAGGTATCAAAATGCACATTTTGCTGAACCTATCCACAACCACATACAGATAATCATGACCTTTTCGAAACTTAGGCAGTCCCCCATAAAATCCATGGAAAAACTTTCCCAAGGGTGAGAAGGGACTGGTAATGGAGTGTACAGGCCTAGTTTTCTATTGTTGGGCTTGCTTTTGGCATACATAGTACACCTTGTCACATATCTAGAAACTGTCTCATTCATCTTTGGCCAATAACAAAATCTTTGCAGCTATGTAACTGTTTTATTTACCCCGAAGTGACCTGATATCAGAGAAGTGTGTGCCTCTCTAATTATCTTTACTCTCTCTGTTTGTGGAATGCAGAGTTTCCCACAATGATATAAGAGTCGGTCCTTCACATGATAATCCAATTCTTCTACCCTTTTTCCTTGACTCAAAGTTGCATATACATCTTTAAAGTCTATATCTTGAGCATATTGTTCAATGTAGCTTTCATGTAGTACAAAATTATGCTTAAGTATAGTAGATGCATTTATAATGGATCTAGATAACATGTCTGCAACTTTGATATGTATGCCCTTTTTATATCTGATGACTAAATGAAACTATTGTAGAAAACCCATCCACGTGTAATGTCTTGATTGTTGCAATTTAGTTTGGGAGTGTAGATATTGAAGTGGTTGATGATCAGTATGTATTACCATCTCTTTGCCCATTAAGTAATGTCTCCACTTTTTCACACTCTGAACTAATGCATAAAAATTTTTATCATATGTAGGATAGTTAACTACCGCAGAATTAAAAGTCTCAAAATGATAACATATGGGTTTACCGTGTTGTGTCAACACTACTCCCATGGCATAGTGTAACGAATAAAATATATAAATAATATAAATATAATGTAAAAGATAATAATCATAAAATAATAGTTAGTTAAGCTAGTAATTAGGTTGAAGAGGCATGTCTAATAGGACATGACTCTTCATGAAGAGACACTTGCTTGGTATATAAGCAAGCCTCTCGTTCTCATTTATAAATCCTTCATTCTTATTCATTTTATTTAATATAATATTTACATCCTAAATGGATATCTTGACATTCCAAGTCTTTGGGAGTAAATAATTTATAGAAGGAACTTTGTTCGCTTAATTTGGTATCAGAGCCACGTTTGGTTGATCACCAGGCCTTTGGCTATCAAGCTATCATCAACCTTTTTGCTGTCATAATTGAAGTGTTTCGCTATATATTGGGAGATTCTCCATTTTTTAGGTCTTTGGCCATTTGCTACTATTTAAAAAATAATAATAATAAAGAAGAAAGGTATATAAAAAAAAAAAAAAAAAGAGGAAAAGGAAATAAATAATTCTGAACAAACAAAAAAGTGAAAAGTATATATATATATATATATATATATAATATATATATATATATAAGGTTTTACATTATTGATAAAAAGTGTGTAATAAAGATAAGCGGGAATCTTTTCAAGTATATTTAAGACTTTTTATGTGGAGAAGCTCGTGGTTTTAGAAACCAATGGTAATTGCCCATGGTTTTAGAAACCAGTGGTAAGTTTTACATTTTACGTAGAGAACATTAACTGGTAATTGCCCATGGTATTTTAGAAACCAATGGTAATTACCCATGGTTTTAGAAACCAGTGGTAAGTTTAACATTTTATGTAGAGAACATTAACTGAGGTTTTAGAAACAACCCATGGTAATTGCCCATGGTATTTTAAAAGTAAAATATATTTTGATAACATTGGAGAAAAAATGTGTGATCTAAATAATTTTAATCGTTCAAATATAAATATTGTTACCGTACTTGTTACCGTACCAAGAGTCACGTCTCATCCAATTTTTTTGAGAAAAAAAATATTATTATAATTATAAAAAGGGATACTATATAAGCCTTATATAGTTATATATAAAAGGAAAAGCAGGTCTCAAAAAAGGATATATAAATTTTATATAATTATAATTTTATAATAATATATAAATTAAAAGTATATAATATATATAATTTATAATTATATATATTTTAAAAAATCAGTATTATATAAAAATTTACTAAAACACTGAACAAAAAGGAAAAGAAGAAAAAAAAAGATATAGATATAAAATAAAAAGAGAAATTATATAAAAAGAGAGCTAAGAAAAAAAAGGAGAGAGAATATATCATATAAAAATAATAGAAAAATAAATAAATAAATTGTTGAAAAAAAGGAAGATAAAAGAAGTGAAAAAAAATGGAATCTCTAAGAAATGAACAAAAACAATTCCAAAGAGATGTAAAACAAGAAATCGCAATACTTAAGCAACAATATGTTGGACTTGTGGATATGCATTACAAAGAAATAATGGAAAAGGACGAAGAAATTTCTCGTGTCAAGGACCACGTCAAAAATTACTGGCACAAGTGAAGAAGACTAAAGTCTCAAAGAAAGAACTCAAGCAGCATTTATCAGAACAAGAAGAGGAAAATTTACATTTAAAGAACCTTAATAAAAATTTATTAAAACAATTCAGAGATCTAAAAGATGAAAAACTTAAAATTCAAAACACTGAAAATAAGGTTGATGAATCAAAAGCCAAAGAACTTTTACGTCTAAGAAATCATAATCAAAGTCTGCTCAATCAAACTATGAAACTGTTGATGCCTCGAAAATCACTGCAACAACAATAGGGGATAACCACTCGGTCCGGACCTTAAAGCAGCTCCTTTTCCGTTTGGTGTGGTGGCTCCGACTGGTTTAACTAGGTCCAGTTACCTTCTCCCTATCACTATTGGTTTATGATGTATCTTTAACTACCAATAGATAGGGATATCAGATCACTTCTTCTTGCTGATCAGGCAAGAGAATGACCCTTAAGCTGATTTGGGTTCAGCCAAGCCACAACTAAAATTTTTCCTCTTTGAGGAGAGGACTTAAAAGAATATATAAATTACTCTAATTTGCAAAATTATTCTATAATGCAAGCAAAAAGAAACTAATCTAAATCCTATCTTAATTAGGCAGATATAGATCTAATCTAACTAAGAGAAAGATAATTAAAATATTGGGATTTAAACATGTCTTGCTTATAATGAATATCAAGTTAATGAAGTAGCTCAATTAACTGATATTATGGATATCAAAACAAATCATATTGAGACCTTTAACTGAAATAATAAACCAACAACATTCTAGGAAGTAGTTCACAAAAATGATATTGATTATCAAATCAGTAAATCCAATAATTAAACGATAATATGTGGAAATAGTTCACAACACATTACCATTCAATAAATCAGTTTTAGTAAGACAGATTTCTGAGTAAATAGTTACTCAGAAATCAGAAATTAATTCATAAGAGCAGAGATACATAATAACAACATTGAGACGAATTACCCATATTGATAATAGTGCACAAACATGAATAAAATGAGACATTCCTGTTGCCATAAAAATGAAACTGATATTTGAAACAGTAGTATTAAAAATACCAATTTATTGCATCCATTTCTCTGATCTCGGTCTCCAATAGTCCTTTACATTGCTTGAACTTTTGCCTTCAGAAATAGAGCCACAATAGTGCAAACTCTGCCCCTCATACATAATTCAAGATACAAAGGAAAAATCCTCAATAATCCCCAGATCTGAGATTTTCTCTCCTCTCTCCTACAACTCTAAATTCCTATTACAGTAGTGCTTTTAGAAGTCTAAAATTGCAGAGGAGAGCAGCCCCTATTACATTCTGCAATCTGATATTTATAATATTTTCAAGGAAATTCTTGACAGGAAAGTTTGTTGAAGAGAAATATGTCCAATCCCATTTTATTTGTTCAAAAATCTTAATCTTCAATTGTTAGAGCATTCTGATTGATTGAGATCCTTTTCTCCATATTTCTTCCACTGTTTTCCTGCAAAAAGAAATCAAAATGAATTAAGATGCAACAATAAAATTAAAATATTATTTCTGGCATTAAAATAAATCCAATCAAATTCAATTAAATAAATAATTGAAAATAAAATATAAGCTCTCTATTGATGTTTGAGATGGTTTAATTGGCCAAGGATATCATTAACCAATGGATCTGCAATTAGAAGAGGCTTTAGACAAATGAAAATGCAGAAAATAACTCAGAAAAATTGATTTTGTTTTAGAAATTCAGAGCTTGATCTTCTGCATGATTTTTGACCCAATTAATGATCAAATCTGTTAGTGAAACCTCCTGAGAAATATTCTCCTTGATTTTATATTTCCAATGAGCCGTCCTGAGCCTCATTTGGCCAAGTATAACTCAATCTATGAACTTCCAAAGTTGATGGATGAAATTTAGCGTAAATTTGGAAAAAAATTTGTTGGGCTAAAAATCAGAATTTTAATTAAAAATCTAATACTAAATTAGAATTCTAATTATCTAATAATTAATTCTAATTTAATCATTTAATTAAACTAAACTAATTATTAATTAATATTATCTCACTACTAATATATAATAATTATTTAAAACTATATATATTATTTAAATAATAATTACAATTTAAATTAATTATATTACATATATTAATAATTTAAATATTAAGATTTAAACTATTAAAAAAATAATATAAACTAACCTCCTTTACCTTTATTCATTCCATTCCTTTTAACTCATTCGAGTGAGTTTGAAAATATAACATAAACCTCATATGAAACATGGTTAATGCCCCATGCCTTTTCGCAATCGACAATCGGGATATTGAGGGGTATCGGCAATCGGCATCGGGGGTATGGTAGGTATCGGAGTTATTTAAAATGTCCCGACCAAAACTTCTGACCCAATCCCCAATGTGATCAAAAAAAAAATTATATTATATTTTTTTTATTATATATTTTATGTTTTAAATTTTAATTTAATTAAATTAATTGTATTTAATATTAATTAGTTTAATTAATTTAAATATAATATTAAATTTTAATTTTTTATTTTGGTTTTATTTTAATGAAGTTTAGTTTTTAATTACAGTCACTTTAATGAAAATAAAAATTAAACTACAGTCATTTCGAAAATTTTGGGTTTTCGAGATTAATAATCAATTTGGGAAATTGGAGTAAATTACTAAGATCCCGATAATTCATGATTTGGCTGAAAAATGAAAAATGTTAGTAATAACTAACTAGGAGTTAATATTTGGAATAAATTCGTTATTGAACTAATTTATTTACAAAATGCAATATTGTACATTTTATGCAATTTTAACCCAGGCTAGATAAATGATGAGACTTCAAAGGAGTACCATTTTCAAACCAGTTGACCAAATGAGGTGAAACAAGCGTGAGTGGGAAGCTTATAAAAAATTGATTTGAACAAAGCAATCAAACAATAATCCAAAGAAAATGAAAAATTAACAAAAGCGTAGGATAATCAACTAAATAAAAATCTTAAAAGGTGTTTAGCCAAAAATTTTATGGAAAAGGTCCCTATTATTGAAGTGAACACATCAATAATGGGGGGGTTGTGTTTTTACCACAACAGAAACTTAAGGAGGATAAGAAAGCATTAAAAGATAAGTTGGAACAAGTAACTCAAGAAGAAGTATTGAAATCTCTAGTCACAATAGTTCAAGTTGAAAATAAGGAAACGAATACCAATCCAGTGAATATGACAACTCAAGAAGACAAGTCAGTTGAAGAAACGACACACGTAAATGTTGCAGTTCAGACCATGGACATCCCAAGTGAATGTTCCATAACCAATTCAACAACATCTTCGCCAGAAGAAAATCTAAAAACTTTATATCGGCATCTGAATCATGAGAATGGACAAATCAACCAAGTTGTGTATTAGGACCATTCAAACTGTAGACAACAAATTAATGTTTCAAAGAATAATGACATAACATCAATTCTGTCTTATGCTGACAAATCGTTACAAAATTCCAGTGATCAAAATATTATACAAAAGATTAATCTGGGATGATCTAATCCCTTCTCAGTGTGACAATTTTGTTTGTCACTAAGAATATCATATCAACTTGTATCAACGAGGATGACTATTCCGAGACAGAACGACTTTTGAAGCCGAAAAAGAGATCAAACCTTTTTCATCGACAAGCTTTGAGGTCAAAGCTTTTTGAGGAAGAAGGCAATGTAATGAATAAAATATATAAATAATATAAATATAATGTAAAAGATAATACTCATAAATAATAGTTAGTTAAGCTAGTAATTAGGTTGAAGAGGCATGTCTAAATGGATATCTTGACATTCCAAGTCTTTGGGAGTAATTAATTTCTAGAATGAACTTTGTTCGCTTCACACAGTCACTAGCATATATTTGGATCTCAAATGGTCTTTGTAGATCAGGCAGTGCTAGTACAGGTATTGTACTAATCTTTTCCTTCAAGGTGTCGACGGCTTTCTGATGTTTGCCTCCCCACTGAAACACCTTGTTCAATACTGTTAAAGCATGTAAGGGAGCTGCAATTGAGGAAAAGTTAGAGATGAACTTCCTCCAATACTGTGTTGTTTTTAGAAGCTTCTCACTTCTGTAGCAGACTTGGGTTTAGGCGAGTTTACAATGACTACCACTTTAGAGGGATCTATTTTCAATTCACCACCCCCTACCATATGACCCAAATAATTTACAGAGGTTTTGCCAAATTCACCTTTGGAAAGTTTAACATAATTTTTTTCTCTTTTCAAAACATCTAATGTCTGCTTAACATGCTTTAAGTGTTCCTCCCACGTTTTACTAAAAATCAGAATGTCATCCAAACATACAATAACAAAATCATCAAGGAAAAGTCTGAGTACATCATTCATTAATCTCATGAAAGTAACAGGGCCATTGGTTAAGCAAAAAGGCATAACCAGTCACTCATACAATCCCTGTTTTGTTTTGAAAGTTGTCTTCCATGCATCTTGCTCTACAACTCTGACTTGATGGTATCCATTGTGCAAGTCCAGCTTGGTGAAATAAATAGCTTCCTTCAATTGATCCAAAAGATCATCTATGCGAGGAAGGGGATAACGATTTTTTATTGTTATCTTATTCAGTGCTCGGTAGTGAATGCATATTCTCCACGAGCCATCTTTCTTTCTCACCAAAATGATTGGTGACCCACATGGTGATGTGTTAGGCCTGATGAACCCCTTCTCGAGCAACTCCTGCACCTGCTTCTTGATTTCAGCATTCTCTAAAGCAGACAACCTGTACATTCCAATATTAGGCAATGGAGCATCTTGTTGCAAAATAATATCATGTAAGTTATTTCATTTTTGGGTGGCAGACCTTTAGATTCTTGAAACAGAACATCATACTCTGAAACAATCTTTTCTATATCAGCTTGCTACTTAGCATTACAGCCCTCAAATACATTGGTTTTATCAGGCTTCTTTTCCTTTACAACCATTAGTAAGAATTGTTTGCATGAATTTATCATTCTTTTCATCTGCTCTGAATTTGTGAGAGTATAATTATTCTTGATCTTATGAGCTCTTACAAAGTATTCGATTCCATCTTTAACAAGTAGATACTTTTTCTCAGCCCTATAGAAAATAGCCTTTCTATCATACAAGTAAGGACTCCCTAAACCAATTCCACATATATCCAAAGGAATTATGTCTAACTCAACCTCATCTACAAATGTTGACCCAAAAGGAAACTTGAGTTTACACTGTCTAGTCACTTGTAGTTGTGCTTTATCATTCAACCATCCTAATGGGTATGGTTTCTTGTGAGGTGTAGTTGCTAATCCCAATTTCTTTACAATTGCTTCAGAAATCAAATTTGCTTGTAAGCCACTATCAAACAAAGTATCAATCTTTTGATGTTTGGAAACAACTCGAATATGGAAAAGCTCGTGTCTTTTTCTCTCATGTTCTTCATCATTAATAGATTGAGCAGAATTACTAGTAGATGCTTTAGAACTCTTACCTTTTATACCTGTGGCTACAATGATCGTTTCATCTCCCGAGTCTGACCCTAAATCTTTTTGAATAGCTGCAACAGTCTTCTTCTTCTTGCCCTCAGACTTCTTAGGTCTTAGCTATGGATGTAGAATCCAAAAGTGCTCATCATCATGCCCATCCTTTTTAGAGTGAGTGCATGAAGTTTTGTTTTTCTGTGCAGTGTTAGCCTTCCTTGCTTTCCACTTCTTCTTTATTTTCTCCTTGCTTTTGCATGCAGTGGGTTGGGATGGTCCCCCAACTTCCGAATTTCAATTCTTTCCTCTAGCCTCTAGATTAGTAGCTTGTACAGATACCTCATCTATACTAGTGGGATTAAACATGAGGATGGTATGCCTCATGTAGTTGTGTAGACCACCAATGTACTTCAAAAGAGTCTCTGGTGAGTCTAATGAGATTCCTAGAATCAATGCTCTCTTTCTAAATTCTTGAGTGTACCCTTGCACACTTTTCCCTTTCAATTGCAAAGAGTTTTCCAACTCATCATGGCTTGTTGCATGTAGGCCAATGGATAGAATTGCTTCTTAATGGGAAAAACAAATTCACTCCAGATAAAGATAGTCTTACCATGTCTTTTCATATCAGATTGGGTTCTACCTTCCCACCAAACCAAGGTAGTTCCTCCTAGGCGTAGGCTTTCCAGCTGAATTTTTCTCTTTTCTGAGTCGATGTTCTGCACTGTGCAATACACATCGATTTGTCTAATCCAATTGCCCAACCTTTTAGAATTTAGCTCTCCAACATATATAGGCAAATCAAATTTAACATCTAGCTTGATCAAAGATGCTTTCTTATTATAAACAGGGCTATTAGGAGGTGTGAGAAAGTTTTCCTCTTTCCCGTTTCCTTTTGAGTGGTCATGGGAACGAGATTCATCTTCTTCTTTATCTTGTTTAGAGCCTGATGAATCTTCATCTTTAGGCTTTCTAAAGTCCTTATACATTTCTTCTACAATAGAATTTATAGCTAGGAAACTCTCTATGAATTAAGGGTCTGGCCCCACAGAACCTTCCTCTGACATGGTCTTCCAAGGATAGACTCTCCTAATCTCATGATTAGTTTCGACCAACTCTCCTTCTCCTAATTTGAGCTTTGATCTAGTGAGCATTTAACAGCTAAACCAACACAAGCTTGTCTAACCTTACAGCCTAAAGCGATGATACCACTTGATCTGATAATCACCCTATGACTGATCTCAGTTAAGAATTATAAAATGAAGGTAGTATAGATTCATGTGCTGGTGCATGTCTAGGTTATTTAAGCAATGGATCGATCAGATTGCAAATACATAGACACTTGAAATGGAAGACAACAGAGAAATACAGTAAGCAAATATAAGAACATAAGAAATTAATAAGGAGTTCACCCTATCCTCCATGGCTACATCTCTGGTCCAGCTTTCAGTGGTGGTCTTCTTTTATTGTGTCTTAAAGCAGAGAATTACAAAGAAGGAGCTCAATATGAGTCTCCTATCATAGGATAGTTTGGCAGGGTGGTTCTTGGATTTCCCGAGCCACTAGAGTACATAGACTCTTGGCCTTTCCAGCTTTCTGACCTCTCGAGTTTACAATGGAAGGAGCCCAATGTGGTGCTCGGTCTTGATATATCCCCTTCAAGGATGGCTCAAATTCCTCAAGCCCTCTAGTGCTCGATGTTGCCTTTGGTCAGCTCGGCCCTCTGTCTTCTTACTGCTTTGTCTCTCTCTGTCTGCTTTCTTTGTTCTTCCATGTGTGTGGGTGTCCCCTTTTGCTGGTCTGTGCATGTCTTTAAAGCTACTTTTGCTCATTGTTGTTCGATTCCTCTTCCAACTCCATTGGATCACCTGCTATAGCTTCGGTTGGAGTTCCCTGTCTCAGCGTCATCATCAGACTCATAGGGAGCAGCCACTTGTCCTCCTGCGAACTGGGCCAGCTTGCTTCGTCGATTCGTTTCTTCAGTTATGTTATGGAATGAGTCATTCACTACCTTGGTGGTCAATTTGGACTTCAAATTCTTTCATATTGCGGATTAATCCCCCGTCAATTCCGTCCGCTCCAATAGGTGCAATCTCAGTCATTAGATTTGGAGCCCCCAGATCCAAAACCATTCGCTCGTTTTGCGCAGTTGACTTGCTCGACTGTTAGCAGGCGATGAACGGTGGTTTTCTCTCTCCTCGTCTTGTCATGCATCGAGCGCTGAGTGGAATCGCTTCGTTTTCGCCAAAATTGCTTACCGCCCGAGGGTGCCCCTGATCAATACCACCGGTTTTGAGAGTGCGGGTCTCGCCTTTGCCTTTAGCCTTTTCCCCCATTGTTTTCCCAGCTCTCATACGACCGAGTGCTTGGGGCCTCTCCATTTTGAGGGTTTTCTCCCAGCGATGCACGATTTCCGTTTCCCGATCCGGGCTTCCTAAGGGCTAATTTCGCCTCTTGCGTAGTCTCCATGGGCCTCGGTTAGCGTGCTTTGACCGAGGTCCTCGTCGTTCCATGTTGGCTACCAACTGCCGCTGGTTTAGAGGTGTTTTTGATCGTTGCTCTTAATTCTTTGAAGTCTTTCCCGACCTGGTATAGCCATGTTTCTGTTGATCATTCTTTATGGATCCAATTCGGATCACTCCTGAGCTCTCAAAGGCTCTAAGTGTCTTAATCTATCATTTCTGTCTTTTCAACGACTTGATGCTATGACTAGACATGCATGAGCTCAGAGGTTTCTTTTCTAACAGCAAAGTAACTACATTTTGGTAATTTGATGAGCTCTCAGGGAGCTCACTCGTGCCAGCGATGCTCCATGATCACTTCTGTTGGTTTTGGTTGCATCTTGTTGTGTCTTTTTACCCCTCCAGCCTCTGTCTGGATGAGTGCATCAGGACTTTGAAATCCTTTAAATAGTCACTTTCTGTTAACACGAGGAAATGCTTAAAACACTGTGAAATTACACCAAAACACAGTTCATTTCGGACTTCAAAAGCCCTCAAATATGGTATATTCCTCTATCGAGTCTGCCCTCAATTGCTATCACAAGTCGCTTCGGCTTTGTTTCCAAGGTTTCCTTTTGTATTTTGAAATACGTTAAAAAACACTAAAAATCCTAAGAACATGGCTTTAGCAGATCTGAAATATTATATATTTTCATTCCTGAACCCCTTCAGGTCCGGGTTTTATCACATCGGCGTTGTCCCTTTATATTTTGTTAAATAACAAAATATGTGAAAATATATTAACAAATGCCTTTTGACGGATCTAAAAATCTATGCAATAATTCCTGTATAGCCATCGGGTTTGGCTAATTGCATCGCGCATATACATGTATAAATGCCTCGCTCCATAATGTTTCCCTGATTGCAATCTGTCGATGTAGTTGATCGCAATCGCATATCACTCATGCCTCGTGCCAATGGTGAGCGCTTTGTTGTGTTCTCCGATAGCGATCCTACGATGTAATGTGGGTCGTCGATCTGCGCGCTTGATCGACAATCCATGTTGACTCCGCCGATCGCCATCGCAAGTTTCATATAGTCTGCACCGATACCGCCGATTGTGACCCGTTGATCAGATCTGGACCATTGATCGGCCAAATCTGACAGCTGTTGTGCATTTTACTGTTTATCCCTCCGATAATCTATTTTTCACTGTTTTTATATGTTTTTGGCCTCCCGATAGTGTTTTTCTGCCATTCTAGTGGCTCTCCTCCTACGGTTGATTTAATCTTTGGCCTGATTTTACTAACTTTTGAAGACTTAGAGAGCATATTTGAATGCATTTTGGGCCACATGCCAACAAGGCTAACAGGCCCAAATGCATCAAATAAGTGAAGCCCAACTTGTACTTTGATATCTTCAAAACATCAAACAATTTTCCTTCATAGATGACATGTGCATAAGAAAACTTTCTCAACATGTTTATGTCACCCAAGTGGACAATTTCTTCAAGAAATGACTCTTTTTTGCCATAATTCAAATTCATGTATGTAATATAAGTGCTACAAAGAACATACAACATTAAAATCCATACAAACCATTCTTGTTTGGTGTTATGTATATTCTTGCACTGACCTATTTTTACAAATTTGCTTTGGCAAAAACTACTCCTTTTGTCCTCTTTCTTGAAATACTTACCATTACTCTTTGGCACCATAATCATCGGTGCACAACATGGCGTAAAGGATGATTGAATGAGCTCATTTTTCAACAAACTTTTGCTTTGCATTGGTGTCTCTACACTTTGCAATTTTGTGAACCCTTGCATGCTAACATCACAAAGACACACCTCTTGTTGCAAAGATATTTCATGTGAAGTTTGTTTCTCCTTGAAGGACGATTCTTTCACAACCTGAAATACTTCATCACTCTAAAGAGTTAAACCAACCAAATTATAATTGAAATTTGCATTACATGCAACAACATTTTCATAAACAATATCATCATTTGCCTTGAACAGGAGAAGTACTAAACTTTTACTTGAATTCACTAGCCTTTTCCCCCCCTGCATTAACCAAAGAAATGTTTAGCTTTTTGCGATGGGCTCTCACTATTTACTCCACACCATCCTTAAACAAGTTATACTTGTTTTCATGGCGGTAAAAGACTCTTTTCTAGTCATATAAATATGGACTATCCAACACCACACCCGAAATATCAAGCAGTACCACATCTAACTCTACTTCGTCAACAAAATTTGCAGTGATTGAAAACTTGAACAAACATTTTCTTGTAACTTGTAAACTAATGTCTCTTGTTATCTATCCCAAAGGCTATGGTATATGGTGAGGGACGGTTTCAAAATTCAATTTTTTGACTAAGTCTTCAGAGATTAGATTCGCTAATGACCCACTATCGAAGAGTGTGTCAATCTTGGTGTATTTAGATATGAACCTAACATGAAGCAACTCAATTCGTCTCTTTTCATCTGGAGTAGTAGTAGTGTTACAATTTTGTGAACTAGTGCTTGAAATATTTTGTTTTCCTTTGATTCCCTTGACAATGATTTTGTTTTCATCACCTAATTCAAAACCTAAATCTTCTTGAGTTATACTAGTGGTTTTTTGTTTCCTTTTATTGTTGAACTTATTTGGTCTCATTTCTAGATGCAATTTCCAGCAGTTATCCTCATTATGTCCCTCTTTGGAATAGTTTTTGCATGTGATTTTCTCCCCTTCTTTCTTCACACTTGCATTCTTCTTTCCCTTCCATTTTCCTCATTTCTCTTTCTCCTTACCCTTGGGTGGCTTTTTATCACTACTCTCTTCATCAATGTTCTTTCCTCTAGATTCAAGATGTGTGGCTTGCACACATACTTCATTTAAATTGTTTGGATTAAACATAACGATAGTATGTTTCAAATAGAAATGTAAACCCCCAATATATTTCAGCAGTGTATCTTGGGAATTCAAATTCACTCCTAATAACAAAGCCCTTTTTCTAAACTCCTGTGTATAATCTTGGATCGTTTGGCCTTTAGGCTACCTAAAATTTTTCCAAATCATAATAGCTTTTTGCATATAGGCTAAAGGATAAGACTGTCTTTTAATTGCAGAAACAAATTCAACCCAAGTGATAGATATCTTACAATGGATTTTCATTTCCTCTTGAGTCTTTTCTTCCCACCAAACTACTGCATCTCCTTCTAGCCTCAATGAATCCAACTGGATCTTTATATCATCTTCTTGAAGGTTCTGAATTTTGTAGTATACCTCCAACTGTCAAATCCAATTTTCCAACTCTTTTGCATTCACTTCTTGATTGTACATAGGAAGTTTGAATTTTATGTCCAATTTCAGTAATGGAGTTTTTCCTTTTGAGGTTTTGGAATGAGTATGGGAAGTTGCAGTGGTGGTAGTGGAAGATAATGTTCTGTGAGATGGTGAAGATGATGAGGATGGTAGAGATGGAGGTGGCTTTCCACCATTCCCTTTGGAATTCTTCTTCTCATCTTTTTTATCCTCTGAGCTTCATTCTCCATGTGGAGGTTTAGAACTCTGTCCAACCATTCTGGTGTTCCTCTCTTCATAGAGGACTTTAACCATCTGAGTCAGTGTAGAAATCTTTCTTGAATTCTTTCTCTTCTAAAGAGGGACCTTCAGACTCTCTTTCTCCAGACATAATGGCTATGGATTCAGGCTCAGAAGTTTGTATTGATTGTACCTCGTCAATCTCAATTCAAGGAAAAACTTGAGGAGTTTCAAGTGCAGCTGGAATTGGAACGTTGAGTGGTGGAGATTTTGGCCTTGTGGCTCTCCTTATTCTGGGCATTACCTCAGGAGTTGCAACCAATATCTTCCCTTCTCCTCTCTACAAATTTAACGTTGTAAGCATCATAATTTTGCAACCATTAAAATCCTAATTGCACAAACTCAAGAAATCAAGCAATTCAACATTGAGCTCTGATACCAACTTGATCTATTTTTTACTAATAACAGTTACAGATTTATAAACATGTGCTTGCTTCTTGCTTCTTGTGCTAAGGTTTCCTTAGTTGTTGGTGCTTACAAACAAGTAAATTTCCTTAAGTTAAACAAGGCATTCATGAGAAAAATAGCTTCAAAAATGAATAATGAACAGAAAACATGTACAATGCAGCAAACCATCAAAGAGACACATTAACACAGTGTTTTGATGAAGGAGTTCACCCCTCCTGGGCTACATCTCCTTGGTCTAGCTTCCATGGATTGGGCCTCTATATTAGCTCAATGTGGAAACAAATCTGTTTACAAAGCTCTATGGCTCCTGATACCTACACAAATTCAGAAGGCTCAAATTAGCTACGAACACTTCTTTCTGATCCCAATTTGGTCAAAAATTGAGCAAATTATGGCTCAAACAGTTTTTCCTTGAAAAGCTCCTCTAATTCTGGAATAACTCCAGTTAGCTCCGCCATTTTTGGAGTTCCTGCCGAATTAGGAGGTCCACCAAACTAACCGCCACTTCTTAATTGCAAAATTAATTACATTAACTGCGGATTAATCTTGTTTAGCGCACTAAGCACATTTTATGGGCATGGTTAGGTTGGCGGCCTTCATATGCGGTTAAATAAACAAATGTGGCAAAGATTTTCAAGTTTCTTTTCTTGGTATGTTGGTATGACATTGAGTTCGGGTGGGGGAGGTCACGGGTTCAAACCCTCCTCCCCCATCCCATATATATTTTTCCTAACCCCATATGTAAAACGTTGTCATATAAATTTCATTGCCACCATGATTTATATGTTTAACATACTTATTGAAATTTCATTGATTTCTAATTTGATTTAATATTTAAATTAATATATAATATATAGTTAATAAAAAAAACTATATAGTATAAATAATGATTATATATAATATAAATGATATTAAAATAAAAATAAATTCAAATTCCACCTTGGAGTTAACTAGGTAATTTCTCCTTCACACAAGCACATTGGCGAATCCAAAGACTTGTCATAGCCCCATTGGGTGAAAACTAAAGAAGGTTCTCCTTTCTGACTGGACTACTGACTAGACTGCCATTTCATCATTTTGTCCCATTCTACAATTTTTTTAGTTGTTTAAGAAAATGAACAGCAGGCATTTTCTCCTTCATCTAGACTCCGTTTTTTATGAAACAAATTGCGTTGTGATCGTATTGATGAGATGGACGTAGCCATACAGTTTTTAAGCCAATCTAAGAACTTTGAATTTTGATCTAAATATTGAGCACCTGATTAATATTTTATGCTAGTATCTTTATGTTCAGCGTGTTCAAGTCGGCTGATTTTGATAAAAAAAAAAAGTGTGAACATCGCACATGCTAGAAAATTCAGAAATTTCAATGCAAAGAGAAATGAACATTACAATTCATTCGAAAAGAAAAAAAAACCTCAAAAATACATACAAAATTCACTAATCGTTGGAAATGTCTTTTCTCACATATATATCAACTATATGTCATCTTTCCTTAGAATTACACAGTCTACTATCAACCTTATTGACGCTACTTACCCCTAAATAAAGTTTAGTTGAAAACTAATCCCATTTAAAAAGATTTCATGAATATACGGAAAACATGTTGCATGTAATGGAGTTGTGCAAAAAACATGTGTGAACCCACTGCTAACCCCTAAATAAATATACCGGGAAAGTGTTACATGAAATGGAAATGTGCGGAAGAAACTTATGAAAGCTGAAAAATTAACCCCATTTAAAAAGAATTCATGAATGTATGGAAAATGTGTTGAAAGAAATGTAATTGTGTGGAAATTTCCCTTCCGCACAGCTCCCTCCCACACAACATTACATATTAATCAATTAGTTAGCGCCCTTGGCTTTTTAAAGTTTGGGGCGTGAAAAGTTTGGTTTACATGTATCAACCTGCAGGTCCACACCTTCTACAAAGTACTTATGTATCTCTCGTGTCTCTCATTGACGTAAAAAGGACGAGGCACTACATTCGATATTGTAACCATAAGTTAGCTTACTCATGGAAAATTATTCAAGATTTAAAAATACTCATGGCATATGAAAGCAAGAACCGTGATTTTTGAAGTGTAGGTTGTCTTTCACATTCATGATTTCTTGCAAAAATCGCATAACATCACTTCTCGATTTCCAATTGAGCCTAAACAACATCTCCAACTTGTATTAGCTATCGATAACAAGGAACATCATACTACATTGTTTTCATATATATGTATCCCCTTTCGATGACACAACACTTCTTGAACCCTAATTTGTCATCAATAGTGAATAATACGGTATCCCAATAGCCTTATGTTAAGAATTTTGTATTGATCAAACATTAGTTAGACATACCATTCAGACACAATTGAAAGTTGAAGATGTGATTTTATGCAGTGCCAATTTTGGAGATAAAAGTTTATGTATGAAACCAGAAGCTCAAACAATACTCCCATGTTTTAAATTCATCTTCCAAAGAGAAAATGAACATTTTCACCAAAGCGAACAATCAAAGTTATTTGCACAATTCGATTTTCCAAATAACACTGATATGTAGTCAACCAGTTAGAGTTCATATTGATATGAGAAAATGAGTTAATTGTATCACTGCAAATAGCTTATTTCCCCACTCTGCTAGCCAATTTCCTCTTTGTACTTAAAAGCGCTTCCTTAATTAGTGACGTTCTTAATGCAATTTAACTGCAGATTTCTCATTTCCCTATATAATCACAATTTATTACTATTTTTCTTTTGAAACATGTTACACATGACATATCATATAAAAATATGTACCCTAAGTCACAGAAATGTACGAAATGAAATAAATATAAAATCTTATCGAAGATTAAACTGGCATCAAGATTTTTTATGGTCCCAATGTTTATCCTCGTTGACTAATTTTATGTTAGTGTGGGTATATTTGTGTCCTCATCACTTGTATGTTTCATGCTAATAGGTTCATAGCACCAATGTTCTTGTTCATTGTCAAATATAATGCTTATCTCACCATGAACACATTCATGAAATGTCATAGTACATTGCCAATAACTCATTATTAAAGTTAACTAGTATATATGATTAATAAAAAACAACTCTACGGGTAAATACCAGTCTTTTCAGCATTCCACTCATTGAATATGTGCATGAACGGGTCAACTCCTTGCATATCAATAATATTGTAGGAGTATTAAATCACATTTAATATCAA
The DNA here is from genome assembly GCA_000404065.3 of Pinus taeda. Classification (NCBI taxonomy): domain Eukaryota; kingdom Viridiplantae; phylum Streptophyta; class Pinopsida; order Pinales; family Pinaceae; genus Pinus; species Pinus taeda. Next base: position 121,396 of record APFE031443718.1, read on the forward strand.
ATGTTATGAAATGATGGTTGTTTTGTGAAACTATCAGTAAGTGTTGTAGTTGTAAACTAGCTTCCTAATTGACTTTTTTCCTTTTCTCTCTACTCACTTCGAGCTCCACAACCTTTTTTGGGAACTCAATTTAAGCTATTTTAAATAAATTTTACCATTTGGATACCAAACGACATCATCTATGCTTGTTTACAATTATGGCTCAATCTACAGAGGTGATGGCACAGAGTAGGCATATACGATAAATAGAAAATCTCATTAACTCGATATTCCTTTGAATTTCCCATTATAGTTTATGCATGTTCATGATAACACTTGAAGATTCAATGCCAAATGCATTATATAAAATGTTTATAAATTTGTTAGAAGAGGTAATGTTTCCAATTTTCTCATCTTAAACTGTAACAACATCCTCTTGCTGTGAAATTCAATATAATACTAGCTTAAAATTAAATGCTAACTAAAATTAAAAAATGCTAATTAATTCATCAATATGTAATATTGTGTAGGACGAAGATTTGTGGAAATGTATATAGAGATATGAAACATTGCAAGGAAAAAGTTTATGCCCCTTGCTCCATGTTGATTTTTGTAACTACGTTCTGTATTCATAATGTATATTTGAGTCAGTAATGTATTTATAAATAATATTTTAAATTCTAAGATTCAAATGAAAAATATGTTGTGTCAAGTCCTATTTTTTAATGCAACCAGCTTACAAAATAGAAGAAAAGATAGATCAATGACTTAAAATTAGCCTCTTCAATGGGAAAACCTCCTTTACATTACATAAATGAACAATTCTTGGATGATATAAATGATAAGATCTCCTTGGTATATATAGGAGTCTAATGGGTCACAATATAATCAGATCCTACATAACAATAATAATGTAAGGGCACAACAATAACAATAGTGGGCTTTTATGGGGCACAACAATAACAATATGGGAAATAAATGGGCACAACCATAACAATCGAGGGTTACATTGACAGTAACAATAAGGGGGATACACTAGAATTATAGGGGCCTAACATGCCCCTCTCCTTTAAAAAAGTGTTGTCCTCAATGCTTAAATAGTTCTAGATTCTTTATTATAAAATCCTCATCCTCCCATGTGGAATCTTCAATGCGTAAGTTCTTCAACTTAATGAGATACTCTAAAATTAATCAATTATGTATCTATCGAGCTCTTTTTTCTATGACTACTTCAGGCTCAAATATGATTTTTCTTTCTTCGTCAAGTTCTAGCAACATTGTTTAAACTAGGATCTTGTCACCAATATCTTTCTTTAAGCATGAAACATGGAAAACTGGGTGTAATTGGGAAAATGCAAGCAACTCCAATTTGCATGCCATAGTACCAATCTTTTGCAACACCTTATAAGGGCCATAGTACTTGGGTGAATTTATTATACTTCTTAGCTTGTTTGATTGACACTTGTTTGTATGGTTGTAGTCGTAAAAATACTCAGTCTCCTACATCAAAACTTTTTTCAATGCAATGTTGATCTTCTTGTTGTTTCATTCGATTCTATGCCAGAGTGAGGTTATCCTTTAAGAGTTGGAGAACTTTTTGTTGATGATCAATGTGATCTTCCACTACTTTAACCTTAGAATTTTCTCTTAAATATGATGTGATGGGTGGTGAATGATATCCATAAAGTGCCATAAATGGGGTCATTTTTGTTGCAGTGTGGAAGGAACTCCTATACCACCATTCATCTAGAGGTAACCACTTGACCCATTGTGTTTGTTTATCAAATACAAAGCAACAAATATATCCTTCCAAAAACAAAATGCATATCTCACTTTTCTCATCAGATTGAGGATTATAAGATGAGGTATGAGATAATTAAGTACCAAGACAAGAAAATAATTTCATCTAAAAATTTCTAGTGAAAATGGGATCTCTGTCTCTTACAATAATCTTTAGTTTTCCATGTAGCTTTTGAATTGTTTTTATAAATGCAGTAGCAACAGTACTAGCTTTAGAAGGATGAGATAATGCACAAAATTATGCATAGTTGGTAAGTCTAACTACCACCATGATGACACTCTTTTTATCAAACTTGGGTAAACATGTGATAAAATCCATCAAGACCTCTTCCCAACGCTGACATGGAATGGATAAAGGTTGTAATAGTCTTGGGTCTTAATTGTCTCAACTTTATTTTGTTGGCAAACAAAGAATTATGCCACAAACTTCCGAATATCATATTTAAGGCCATCCCAAGAAAAATCCTTCTTGACCGTGTGGTAAGTTTTTAAAAATCCCGAATGGCCTCCTAAGGGGGAGGTGTGCAATTCCAAAAGAATCTTTTGTTTGAGTTGGGAATTATTACAAAGATATAAACGATCTTTGTACCATAATAAATCATTTTTCCAACTAAATGTATTCCATGTAATGGGATCTTGCTGCAAATTTTAAATGAGTGTCTTCACCTCTTCGTCATTCTTCCATTTATCCCTTGCTTCAGTTCTCCAATCAGGTTGATTAATAGAAATGACACAAAGCAATGCTTCTACATCCTCATCCTTTCTTGAGAGTTCATCAACAACAACATTTAGCTTCCATTTTTTGTAGATGATTTCAAAGTCATAACCCAACATCTTTGTGACCCATTTTTGTTGCTCTTTTGAAAAAAATCTTTGTTCCAAAAAGTATTTAAGACTATCATGATTTGTTTTTACCTTGAAGTGTCTTCCCAATAGATAGTCACCATTGCTTTAATGCATGTAGAATTTCCAACATTTCCTTCCCATAAATAGGTTTGTGTAAATACTTTCCTTTGAGTGGAAGACTTTCAAAAGCAACGGGTCTTCCTTTTTGCATTAAAATAGCACCAATTCTATTTCCTGAGGCATCACAATCCACAGTAAAGGTTTTTGTGAAGTCTAGATTAGCTAAGACCAATGCTTGATACATTGCCTCTCTAAGATGTTCAAAGCCCTTAGTTTCTTTTGGAGTCCAAGAAAATGCATCTTTCTTTACTAATGTTGTTAGAGGTGTTGTTATTCTCCCATAATTCTTAAAAAACTTGTGATAATACTGTGTCAACCCAAGAAATCCTCGAATATGCTTTATGGTTGTGGGGATTTTCCATTCCTTAATGGCTTTAATTTTGTTAGTGTCTACCTTAACACCTTCATGAGATACAATATGACCCAAATATTCCACCTCATGTACTCCAAAGAAACATTTGGAGGTTTTTGTATATAATTGTTTCTCCTCCAATAGTTTGAGCACCATGTCAACATGTTGAACATGATCCTTCCAAGACTTGCTATAGATTAGTATATCATCAAAAAATACTAACAAACATTTTCTAAGGGTTTGAAAATGGAATTCATCAAACCTTGAAATGTGGAAGGTGCATTAGTAAGGCGAAAAGGCATAACCAAAAACTCATAATGACCCTCACGAGTTCTTAATGTTGTTTTTGGAATGACTTCAGTCTTCATTCTAATTTGATGATATCATGAACAAAGATCCAACTTGGTGAAGTAAATTTTTCCATGTAATTCATCCAATAATTCATCAATGACAGGAATGGGAAATTTATCTTTAATAGTGACCTTGTTGAGTTCCCTATAATCCAGACACATACACCATGATCCATCCTTCTTATGCACCAATACTACTGAAGCAGAGAAATAATTTTGACTAGGTTGAATTATGTCAGCCTCTAGAATTTCTGCAACCATACATTCAATTTCACTCTTTTGAGAATAGGGATATATGTAAGGTCTGATGTTTGGAGGAACACTTTCTGGAATTAAATGAATAGCATGATCATGATCATGAATAGGTGGGAGGCCTTGGGAGTCTCAAATACCTTGGAATGATTGTCTAAGATGTTTTGTAGATATGGAGAAATAGATGATTTCGATGTTTGAACCTCTAGTGAGCATAATTATGAAATACGCCTCGTTTTTATTTCTTTAGTAGCGTTGTCATGCCATTAGAGTTGATTATATTTCTTGGTGTCCTTGCAATACCCATTAATTCAACTTCCTTACCTTCCCAAAAAAAAATTCAAGAAAAATTCTTGAAAATTAAAAGCTATAGTCCCCAAAGATTGTAACCATTAGACTCCTAGTAAAACATTAGCACCTCCCATTGGAATGGAAAGCATTGGACTATTCAATACATATTCTGCCATGTTTATCTTGATATTATTACACTTTACAGATAAATTTATAGTTCCTTCATTTGCAACCGTCACCTGACACTCTGGTGTTGGATATATGAAGCAATTCAATTCCTTGGCTATCTTACAATGAATAAAATTATGGGTACTACCTAAATCAATAAGTGTTATTACCTTTTTCTTCTTGATATATCCTTCTATCTTAAGAGTTTGAGGAGTGGTAATTCCTACCAATGCATTACAAGATATGGTCAGATTCATTTCTTCTTTCTCTAGGGTCGATTCCTAGTGTATATTCTCCTCTTTTGATGTTTCTTGTTCCTTTTCTTCCTCCTCTTCACAACCTATGTAAAATAATTTCTTCTCAGCACACTTATGACCTTTAGTGTATTTTATATCACAACTGTAGCAAAGCTCGTTTTCTCTTTTTTCCTCCAATTGTTGTGGTGTCAACCTTGTAGGTTGTGGAAGGCTAGGAGTAACAACACTTCCATCTTTATAGTTGTGAGCAGTAGACTTCCTTGTTGCCATAATTTTTCTTTCAACTTTTCTTGCCACCCTGAATTCCTTCTCCAATGAATCATTTTCCCAAAGTCGAACTTCATGTTGGATGTTATATTTTAAAGTCCCTATGAATACATCAATCCTATGCTTCTCTGGAATATCAGTACCCTGATATTCAATTTTTGGAAGTCGTCAATGTGCTCTGCCATTGAACCCTTTTGTTTGAGATTTATTGATTAGCTAAAGGTGTCGCTCTTTGTACCCTCATAATATGTTTTCATTTCCTACGTAAAAATTAACCTAGTGACAAGTGGTTTACGAGAACAAAGCCATCGATACCATACAAACTGATTGGGTTCTAAATATAAAGATGCAATGTGTACCTTTTGTGTATGTTGCACATCATGGAGATCAAAATATTGCTCCATCTATAGTATCCATGTTACTGAATCCTTGCCATCGAACTTCCTCATATCTATCTTTGGAATGTGGTTGGTATTCAACCCAAAGTTAGATTCTTTAAAGTCATTATTAGCATTCCTTTTATTCTCATCATGAGTTTCATGGAATACCTTGTCTCCATTAGGAAGCATTTCTTGTAACAAATTTGTCAAACCTTCATTCAAACCTTCCATATCTGCCATCAAAGCTTCCATCTTAGCATTCATTCCATCCTTCAAATCTTCCATATTGGTTTTTAAACCATTCTTCAAAGCTTCCATTTCATTTTTTGTTATTCTTTGCGAGAGCAAAATTTGTTGCGCTTTGTCTCATAATTTTGATATATCACGTTACATTTCTTCCTCTTCTTCATGTGTCATAGTAGAGATTTTTGGTTGCTTACTAGGTGGAGGTGTGTCCATTTTTTTGCTTTGTGGAATTTTGGGATCAAACAACTATATATATACTTTGCTATGCCCTTTGAATCACTTCAAATTGAATTTTCAAACAAAAGTTATGCAAATTTAAAAATAAAAAACACACCTTTCTCTTGCTTTTTAAGCATTTGACATTGAAATTGTTGTACCTCTATAATTTTAGCTCTCCAAGGTATGAAATTTCGTCATATGGTATCCATCTGAGTCTTCTTTCCAATCCCACAATTCAAACCGAGATTGGATTCTTCAAGAAATATTTATGTCCAATCTCCCACGATGACCTAATTATAGACTAGTTCAGTAAAGCGAACTTGTACGGAATTCCACGTGTCAGTGTTTCGACCTTTGGCACTAAAAATGATATACGAAAAACTAAATTTTGTGTGATTTCTGTCACTTTTTACAAAAGTCAAATCTGATGCCCGAAGAGAAAGTTATGATGATTTTCCCTAGGTCACATGTTTGATATGGAATTTTGGAGCCTGCAAAAACCCTAACTTCCTCTGATCATATCTCCAAAAATATAGTGAACCAAGATCTGAAATTTGTACACAACGTTCGCCAATATTTTAGCTCCACGCGGTTGCAATGTTAGCTTCTGAAGCCTCGTAGAAAAAAATTATAGTGAAAATTCCAAGATTACCTATTTGAATAAGCGAAACACTAGAATCCAAAGCTCTAATACCAAATGTTATGCAACCAGATCACAAAATAGAAGAAAAGCTAGATCAATGAATTAAAAATTAGCCTCTTCAAGAGGGAAACCTCCTTTACATTATATAAATGAACCATTGAACAATTATTGCATGATACAAATTATAAGACCTCCTTGATATATATAAGAGTTTAAGGGGTCACAATATAATCAAAGCCTACATAGCAATAATAACGTAAGGGCACAACAATAACAATAGTGGGCTTCTATGGAGCACAACAATAACTATATGGGAAATACATGGGCACAATAATAACAATAAGGGGCTACACTAACAATAACAATAAGAGGGATACATTAGTATTATAGGGACCTAGTACATTTGGATTTTCAAAAGAAATAAATTTGAAATTTTGATATTGAAGTTTTTGGCTCCAAAAAGTGAATTCAGCCTCCTCCTAGTCAAGTCGACCTCTTCAAATGGTCAGGTCAACTCCAAGTGAAGACACACTCATTCATCCAAGGAAAAGCTTATAAATAGATGAAAATTTCATCCTCATCAAGCACCAAGAAGCTCTCATCTCTTGAGGCAAGTTCAAAGGTGTGAGGTAGCAAAGAAGGGCATTCTGAGGTAGTGAATAGGTCATGTTTTGAGGCAGCAAAAAATTCTTCTCTAAGATCAATGAAGAACCAATTTTATGGTAGAAAAATTCTATTTTTGAGGCAATGAAACATAATACTCTAAGATAGTGAAATATGAGGCTAGAAAGTGAGACTTCTGAGGCAATAAATCTATGTGAAAAGATGAAGTATGTCTTTGTGATAGAGACCGAATCTCTATTTGGTGGACCCTTGGTGAAGAGATCTAATCTCTATGGAAAGATCCTAATTATAGAAGGAAGAAGGTATAGTTTGATGCAGACCTAAGTTAAGACTTCAGTGGAAAGATTGACTTGATTGGGAGGATGGACCAAGTTTGGCCTAGTTGATGTCTTAGATGTATCTCTGCTGAATTAAATGGTTCTATATTGAAAAAGTTGTTGGGTTTTTCCCATGAGTGTTTTCCAAGGGTAAATTCTTTATTTGTGTGGATGTCTCGTCATGATCCTTCTATCTTAAATTTCATATGGTTGATGTCTTATGTGTAATTATTGAATAATGGAATAATGAATAAGAACGTGAAAATAACAAAATTATCAAAAATAATTATCAGTATTGAAGATATTTTTGAAATAAACATGTTATTAGATCTTGGGTGGAAGAGTAGCCTCAAAAATTGGTTTAAATTTTCCCTATTACATCATCTATGAATCCCTAACCAGAAGATCATAGGTCCAAATTCCTCAAGGCTAAAGCCCTAAAACCTTAGGTCAAAATTTTAGAGCCTTTGTATTGATAAAAGGCCAAAATTCTTTGTAGAGCCAATTATATCCATCAAAATGTTTGAATCCTCGTTGGCAAGAAATTAGAACAATCCAAATCTTAAAGACATGTCCTCTTCTCTAATTCAATAATTGAGAAGCCTAGGAAGGTTTGCCAAACTTCAAATCATATCTAAAGGAGTTTGCCTTCATTTCTTTCCTTGGACCAAAGATCTATGAAATGTAACAGAGGTCAAATAATCTAAGATTGAACCTTAGTTTAACGGTCCAAAATTCCTTAGTCCCTTATATCAGAAGGTCAAGCAATCTCTCAAAAAAATATTCAACAAATTTTCTTTTATTGTTGTCAAGTGACAAAAATTTAAGGAGGTAGAGCACATATTGTTCTCTAAAAGTTCTGAACCTAAAAGGATGTTTCAAATAAATATAAAGGATCTTGACTATGTCAAGAGGGTGACCAAGTGTTTGCAGAAAGTAAATATAGAAATCATTCTTGTTGTTCTCAAAAATAAAAAATTAAAAATTAAATATCTTAAAACATATGACCAAAAAGTCTCAGAAAAACAAGTCTTCTCTAAAAAAGCCAAATCCTCAAAATTCATTCAGATGATAGGTCTATACATAGAATGTCATAAGACCTAGTCGAAATGAATTACAATAAGTCGACTTGATATTCGTTTGAAGAAATAAACCTAAAGTATAAAGACGTATGTTCTGAAGAAAGGATTCAACTGACCAGAGATTCAAGTTGCAATAAAAATTAGAAGTTTGTCATAATTCTAAAAGGCTTAGTGATCCTTTTTGAAAGCTTTATTTTGATATCTCTTGAAGATTGAAATAACTCATTGTATCAATAAGAAACAATTAGCGTTAGACAAGAAGGAGTCTGAAATGTGTTTCTTGTGACTAAATTTTTTTGACGTTTGTTCTCACATTGAAGAAGGCACTAAACTTTTCGATCCTATAAAATAGGTTTCTAGTTTGAGAGTTTAAGTATGAAGGTTAATGTCTCCTAGAACCTTTGACATGCAAGATATAATACATTCATGAACACATCTAATGATGACTAATATGATATGATCTATGAAAATGCAAAATCTGGATGTTGAGGTGCTAAAGATTAAAAGGCATCAACATTTGTTGTCATGGACTATGTTGTGCATCAGGGAAAGAGGATGCCTTTGTATAAAGTATACTTACAATACAAAATAGATTGATCTCCTCTTTGAAGTCATCTTAAGGGAGATGTATGTGTTTATACCTACTAGGTTGAAATGCTTGAGTTCAATATTTGAATTGGCAATGTTGAATAACTAATCAAGTTAGAATGTTGAAGATAATGTGTAGCTTTGAATGATGAAGCTTACTCCTTGCACATTGATGTTTTGAAGAAACCCTAACTACTTGGCTTAGAATTATCATTGATTGATCAATGTAAAGAATGAAATTTTGAATCTAGGTTCTTTTCACAATGAAATATATAGGGTTTGTAAGCCCTATCAAGTACAAGGCCTGAAGGAGAAAAATCCTAAGTTTTATGAAAAACCATAGGATTGGATGTTTTCGTTGAAGTTGAAACCCTGGATTTTACACGAAAGGAATTACATCATGATGATGATGTGGATGAAGCTCATAAAGTTTCATATGGGTGCAAGAAGTCCATAAATCAAGAGGGAGCTAGAATTATTCTCGAAGATAAGTATTTTGTATCTCTCTTATTTGATTATTAATACTATCATTTATTTTTCTAGTAGTTAATCTCTTAATTCTTTGCTTGGTTGTAATTGTTCTTCCATGGTCTCCTTGTAAGGGTTTTAGGTAAATAATGAAACCTTCCAAAGCTTTGGTAGAAGGTGTAAGAACAAAACAAAGATAAGACAAAGAGGACTCTCCCAGAAATAGGGATTTATGAAGAGATATACTATACTAAATTAAATCTAAACTCAGAGGGAGCAAACAAATCAATAAGCTGGAAATAATACCTCGATCTATGCCAGAAATAAGTCACTGGTTGGCTAGCAAGAAGTACAAAGCGAAGGAATAATTCTATGAATGAACAATTTTCTAGGTACACTTCTGTTGATATTTATTTATGATTTCTGTTCAAAAATACATCAAATGGATGTAGAGATCATCTCACTCAATGAAAGAAGAAGTGGACGTAAGAACTATCTCAAGCTTGTGAGGTATATGAAGAAGTAGTATGCTTGTAAAGGGAGGAGTTGTATAGACTCCTCTTGGATTGATGGATCAAGGTTGATCCTATATGATTTGTTTTGTGACGAAAGTAGAAGAGCTTATGTATCAGAGGGAGTTGCATTGCCTGGAAGATTTTCTCTAGAGGAAGAAGTCAAGGCTTATCTAGGAACCCTTGTTTCTAGCTTCAGAGGGAGTTGAACTCATAATTCAAGATGAAGGATTTTGACTTGATAGTTGATAGCATCGGTGATAGAGGGAGCAAATGAAGATTTCCATGACAAGATTTGTTTAAGAAATAATACCCAGTGAGGGTAACCTATGTAACCAAGATGAAGAATTAAGTGAAGGAAGCAGATCATTTTATGATTGAGCTAAGGCATGTAGCTCAACATGTGTTCATGCCATTGTTAGTTATGGTTTGAAAAATGTCTTAAAGAAAAAAATGCAGCTAGAGGATTCAAAGTGGGTAAGGAGTGTTGAAAACGAAGAAATTTTCTATATCGCTTTCGATTGGTTTCCGGTCTCATGGATGAATAGGAGGAAAACATTTTTTGCACTCAAAGGTTGAGTATGTTGCAATGTGAAAGGTGAGTTATGAAGCACTATGACTGTAACTTGAAGGAATGGTTGATCAGGTGCAGGTGACAATATGATAACAAGTTAGAGCACCTTGAGAACTAGTACCAATACATGGTATAGGAAGAGAGCGGTAAAACTTGAGTACATCTCCATTTAGGAGTAGACAGTTGATATTTTGATGAAATTATTTCCCAGAGAGAAGTTTGTGTACATCAAAGACAAGATGGGGCTTGTGGATATTTCTCCTCTTGTTGAGAGGGAGTGTTGACTTGACATCAACATGGATGGACATTCTCCCAATAGGGATAATTGTCCAAGAGGCCCAAAGTGCTCCCTAATAGGGTTCAGTGAGTGCCTTTCGGTGAGGAGACCTAATTACTCCCATGAAGGGTTGAATAAGGTCTGGACCCGATCACACACCATGGAAGGGTGGAGTGAGGTATTTTAACATCTAGACCCGATCACACACTAGGGAAGGGTGGAGTAAGCTCCTTCCACATCTGGACCTTATCACATACCATGGAAGTGTGGAGTGAGGTCTTTCAACATCTAGATTTGATCGCTAACCAAGGAGGGGTTGAGTGAGGTCTTGGCCCAAAGTTATCCCTAGGAAGGGTGAGTGAGTGCTTTCTAGTTGTGTTTGTATCTTATGATTTTGGCCTAGTGAGGGGCCTTGAGATTTAAGGAATGATCACTATGAGTGAGTCTTGGATCTGAGGAATGATCACTTTGGAAGAGTGACTCATTATATGCTAATGATAATACATGGGTTAGGTACCACCCCGGATATGGCCACTAGTGGATGCTAATTGTAGAGGATGATGCTAGTGATGATGATGTTGATGTCATTAATGCCTACTAGTTGATGCTAACAATGTGTCAGAGATTCCAACTAGTGGATATTGATGAGATGATGTCGATGATGTTATATATGCTGACAACGTTTATGATAATTTGTTATAACCTTTTCATAGAGAACTATGTCAACGTGAGAACATCTAAATAGTCATTATGAATACCTCCCTAGTTAAGATGGAGTATTTATTTTTGTAGCTATGAAGATCTATTTTCGTAACTTTGGTCGATCCTCATGATGTATATTTTGAGTCATTAATGTATTTATAAAGCATATTTTAAACATTAAGAGTCAAAAGAAAAATATTTTGTGTCAAGTAACATTTGGACTTTCAAAAGAAAGAAATTTGAAATATTGTAATTGAAGTTTTTGTCTCCAAAAGGTGAATTCAGCCTCCTCCTAGTCAAGTTGGCCTCTTCAAATGGTCAATTTGACTCCAATTAAAGATGCACCCATTCGACCAAGGAAAATACTATAAATATATGACATTTTCATCCTCCTCGAGCACCAAGCAAGCTCGCATCTCCTGAGGTAGGATCAGAGGTTTGAGCCAATGAAGAAGGGGCAGTCGGAGATAGCCAATAGGTCATGTTTTTAAGTAGTTAAGAAGTATTCTATGAGATTATCAAAGAACCTATTTTATGGTAGTGAAATGTTATTTATGAGGTAGCAAAATTCCATACCCTGAGGCAGCAAAATCTGAGGTTAGAAAGCCAAACATCTAAGGCAATAAATCTCTATGAAAGGATGAAGTATGTCTTTGCGATAGAGATTGAATCTCTATTGGGTAGACCCTTAGTGAAGGGACCTAATATCTATGGAAAGACCCTCACTATAGAAAGAAAAAGGCAGAGTTTGATGCAGACCTAAGTTAAGACTTCAGTGGGCATATTGACTTGACTAGGAAGATGGACCAAGTTTGACCTAGTTGATGTCTTAGATGTATCTCTTTTGAATTGAAAAATTCTCTATTGAAAAGGTTGTTGGATTTTTCCCATGAGGGTTTTCTGAGGCTAAATTTCTAGTGTTCTTTGTGTGGTTGTATCTCCATGATCCTTCTATCTTAATGTTATATGGTTGATGTCTTCTATGTAATTATTGAATGATGGACTAATGAATAGGAATGTGAAAAGAAAAAAAAATTATTAGTATTGAAGACACCTTCAAAATCAACACTTCACAAACTTGTTCTCCTACGCAACACCTCTTCTTCACACACATTAAAAAGACATTTCACTTAATATTTGGTAATAAGCGTTGAATTCACAAATGTAAGATCACAAATGCACATAATATTTGAAAGTTGTGAATACCAAGATTGACTCTCTCTACTTTGATACCATTTTTAAATGATTTAAGCCTTCAAACATAGTAATGCAGATAGTTAATCTCCCACCCTTATTTCGCACCCAATATACATGTAAACCAAAATTTCCATGCCCCAAAATTTAATAAACCAAAACCTCTCATTAATCAATTAATATGTACTATCATGCGGGAGGGAAGTACGCGGATGGGAAACTTATACATAGGATCAGAATATTGTGGAAGAAAGTTTATATTCCTTGCTTTTCATACTCATTCCCCGTACAACACTTCTTCTTCACACACATTAAAAAGACACTACATTTAATATTGCATAATATGTATTTAATTCACAAATGTGAAATCACAAATAGACATAGTATTCACGAACCTTAATACCAACATTAGTTGTTTCTAGTTGTTAAATGATCAAATTCGTTGAACATAGTATTGAAAACCACATATCAAATAATAATCGAATCATCCTGATATCAAATAAAATGAGCCCACATCAATCCACCCTTAAGGGAAAATGTATCCAAAGATATAGAACATTACGATTTAAGGTTTATGTTCCTTGCTTTGTACACAAGCTCTCTTGCACAACACTAATTTCTCACACACATAAAAAAGAGACTTCATTTAATATTGGATACTAAGTTTCTACTTAAAATTAAAATAATTTCATGTTTGTGGAATAAAGTTCCCTATGCATCCCCGTTGTTCATTAATTTATTAATATATGTTGTCGTGCAGGAGGGAGGTGTGCGGAAGGAGGACCAGAACATTGCAGAAGAAATTTTATGTTCCTGGCTTCAAACACATGTTTTCACGCACAACACTTCTTCATCACACGCATTAAAAATACACTTAATTTAATATTACGTAATAATGAGTTTTTAATTCACAAATGTGAAATCGCAAATGCACATAGTATTCATAAACCTTGAATACCAAGATTCATTGTTTCTAGTTTTTAAATGATTAAAGTCATTGAACACAGTTTTGAAAATTGCACATCTAATATCAAATCAAACAAGCCCACATTGATCCACCCTCAAGGGGGAATGTATCCTAAGATGTAGAACATTACGAATTAAAGTTTTCGTTCCTTATTCTACACACTTGTTGTTTTGTACAAGACTCATTTCTCACACACATTAAAAAGGGACTTCATTTAATATTGGATATTGAGTTTATGTTTAAAGTTAAAATAATTTAGTGTCTGTGTAATATAGTTCCCTTTGCACCCTCGTTCTCTTGCACATACCCCCTCTTCTCTACAATCCTTCATTTCGCAAAGATTCACAGCTCTATGTAATTGTTCTCCCGCACAGTTAAATCTGTAAAAGTTTAAAATGAAATAAGAGATAAAAGCACTAGCAATTCTTGTCTTACTATCAGTGTCAGAGCAGTAATTGAGAAAACCCCCATCCATCTCCCATTCACATCCCCCGCCTTCCTCCCCTCGCTTACGTAAAGGACTTGCTTAGAGTATTTTGTCAATGCCAATGTCAAATGATCACTTACAAAAGTAGTGTTTTTTTTTTTTCAAGCATTGACAAATACCGAAAATAAAAATCCCTCCACTAGGGGAATTATGTCATATTAAGGTTCGTTCAATCAATGGAAAATTATAAATTAGATTTTTAGAAATTAGAAAATTATTTTTGAATTTACAGGAAAATAAGAATATTTAACATTTTCTTGAAACTGTGGTTAAGATTGTAAAAGCTCGGCAAAATAATCGAGAGCCAATGGACTTTGACCGCTAGACAAATGCTATAATCCTTGGCAAAATAAAGACCAAAAAAAATGAGAATTCTCAAAACACTCAAAAATGCTATTATTATTTTAAGTGACATTATTTTAAAACACTTAAATAATGATGATATTGTTGAGCGAGATCATAAAAGTGAAAGGCGAATAGATCCTCAATGGTTAGGGGAGTTTCTTCATTAATGTACATGCTCCTTTATCTTTATCAATGAGGTGGGCTAGTTCATCAAAAGATGAAAAGTCTCATTCTATAGTAGCAAACCCTAGTTCTAATGCAATGGTTTCTAACCATTTAGTTCCATGAAGTTCGATTATTGCATACCTTGACGCTCCAAGGTTTAGTTATGGTTATGAGAATATAAAATCATCATAATTGTAAATTAAACATTATGATTACACCAAAATAAATTAGATTTTGGAAAATCCCTTTGAAGATTATTTTCTCATAATTTCAAAATCCTTCAACTTATCAATTAGTGAAGCATTTAAAGTTGAAGTCACTGGCTTTTCACATTAAATCGCGCTCGCATCACGGATTCTAATGCATTTGTAAATTTAGTTAAAAGTACGAGGTTTAAAGTTGGAAATATTATTGTAAGTGAAGTATGTTTATCGTATTTTTTTTAATCAATTATGGTAGGTCAATGTATTCAATGAGATTTGAACAGTCTCCCAAGCTTCGCTCGAATAAACTTACTATCAAACCATACCACATAATATCTCAAAACATGTGAGCAAAATCTCAATTAAGATCAGAAGATTACTATACTTAAAAAAAATTCAACTTTGTGATTTCCATTGAAAGGGGAAAAAAAGGAAAATATTAGATTGTTTTGTCACCAGGCTTTCCATTCTCTACTTTCAATGTATAGCATTTTAGGAGCATTGGGGCAGTTCAGGTTCAATGTATAACATTTTAGGAATATTGGGCCAGTTATGTTGGTAATTAGAGACAAGTGAAAGCGTGGAACTAGAGAACTATGTTGGAGTTTCGGCTAAGGAAAGAAAGACAAGTCATAACCCAAAAATTTACAAGCAGTTACTTGTCAAGTGGTAATTAGAGACAAGTGAAAGCGTGGAACTCCAGACCCATGTTAGAGTTTCGGCTAAAAAAACCAATCATAACCCAAAAATTTAGTAGCAGTTACCTGTCAAGCGGTATCAAGCGACTGCTGGATTGTATAACATTCCAGGAGGATTTCGCCATCATTTAAAGATGTCTATTTGGTTAGACTGCCCTCGCTTGCACGGAAGTTTGAAGTCTGTACACCATGAAAATGATCAGAGTGACCTGTATCCGAGGGCAAATAATAAATATCATTCTGCAACGTATTTATAGCAGTATATGTCTTTCTTTCCACATGGACATTGACTGGTGAATATATAACTGGACTGTACTCTGCAGTTGAATGTTTATAATTGTTTACCTATATTTGTACCTCTAAAGTGGCATCGGTGTTAATGCATCCTGGACACATATTCTAGTTTAGTTTCGAGGCAGCGGGCTTAATATGACCCTGAACCAAGTTATAATCACAGCAGCATCATTATTATTACTGATATAACAGTAACCAAGCACTCGAACTTGAGCTTGATTCAATTTAAAATATCCCTATCACACTATATTGTCTTATATTGGCTCACAGGGTGCCATGGTACGAATTTCAGAAAGATATATTCTGTTTAAGTTCACAAATTTGACAACTGTTCTCACAGTATGGATATTCGGTAGTAATTCCAACAGTATGGGTATTCCGTAATAATTCCAACAACAAAAAACCTATTAAATTTGACATTTTTAACATGTTATCTGTTACCAAAAACCATTATTCCAAAACTTTAACCATACAGTAAGCATAATATATAATATATGTTTTACATATCATTTCCACATATATATGGTTACCATATTACTATAAAGTAAATGATTTGTAAATTTCAAATCAATCCTGATAATCATTAAAACATTTATTTAATAATATACTTTATATTTTAATAATTATTATTATTATTAATAAAAAATAATGTGTTTTTTTAAGTAGATTTAATGGTTAAAAACATGTGTTGTTTTTTAAGAAGTTTTTTAGAGAAAAAAGTTTCATAGATTATATTAAGTTAATATAAAAAAGGTTAGAGGTTCACAACTAAAGGGGTACAAACAAGGGGGTCTCATATACCAATTTAATGTTTGGGTTAGCTATAACCTTAAAATTGGATGATAATAATAATAATATATGAGTTAAACATATATATTACCTATATGGTTCACTGTCATTGGAGATTTCTAGGGAATTGAATCCATGATCTACAAAGGTGTTGTGCCAAGAGAATTGAACCTATAAAAAATATTTGACAATAAGAAGTGAACCAATTGAATTAACCTTATAGACTTGGACAAATTGAATAAACCCTCTAAATTTATTTAGATATAAATCTTAATACTTGATCATTAAATACTATTATAAATATTTTAATATATTCTATAGAGAATTAAATCTTTATTATTCACACCAATAATTAATTTAAAATTTTAAAAATCATAAAATAAATATACTTCAAATATATAAAATTCTTTAAATGTATATTAGATTAATATTAATAATTTTTTCTTTTCCTATTAAGAATTAATTATAGTATCGCCTTGGAGTATGCCTTAAAACAAACAGGTTAACGACCCAAGACCCAGAGGCATCTGGCAGGAGTGAAAACCTGCTCCCGACCACCAACGGGTTCTTACAGGTGGCATGGTTTTCCTATTTAACAGTGATGAGTCAAACCAACATTCGCAAATAACAGCGAAAAATGGCTGTCCTCACTATTAGTTTGATCTCTGAGTTAATAATTTTTTCCACTTTCAAAAAAATAATAATAATTAATTATATTCAATACAAAATAAATGCATGCATGCATAATACTTATGCCCGCCAAGTTGTCACTGGAAGTAAAAGTAAGAAGATAATGTCATGTCCCGTTCTGACACATTTCGCTTGGAGTTTCATTAAATGTCTATCAAACTGCCTTTTTTATTAATTATGCCATGTGAAAAGTTACTTCCTCCCAAACAAAAATTGTATAAACCAACTTTTTATTTAGGTTTTTAGGTTTTAAAATGAATAACGTTTCAAAAACGGATCAACATTTGGATCTCAATGAAAATTCATTCCGACTTCTTGAATTGGCAGATTTTGTTTGGAGAAAAGAAATGTATTATACATTTAATCAGTTCCTCGGATCTATATAAAGGCAAAAGAAACGGGATCTCAGGGCCTGGTCTCTGGAGCTGCACAATGTTCTTGTTCACTCATCAACGCTCCCAAAAGGCGCCAAATACTCAGCGACTGCACTCGGCCGAAGCCTTAACAATGCCTAGAGTAAACCCATTTCTGCCATTAACATCTTTATTGCATACTGCCACTGTTCTTTTGAATCGTTCTCATGAACTCCATCGTCTGGATTCAGCTAAAGTCTGACATTATTGATGTTGTCACAAACATTACTCTGCTTCACAGGTTCAGTTGATTGTTCTGAATGCTAATATGCGCTGCCCAGAGTGCCGCGATAAAGTCTCAAAAGTGCTCTCCAAAATGGACAGTAGGTTCCTTGATCTTATTCTGCACAATAAATTTCTCGTTTTTATCTTATTCTGCACAATAAATTTCTGGTTTCTGGTTTGTGAGCAGTTGGATATATTTTTGGTATTATTTGGATATATTTTTGGTATTATTTTGAGTAATTTTTTATTTTCCAAATATTTTGTAATTACACAGGCATATTGCTTTCAAATAATTAAGGCATCCAGGTTTGTCTAATTAAAAAATATTCAAAGTATCAGCAATCGACATAAAAATACCTTGGTATTCTACAATTAGAAAAACATGAGAACGTTAAATAATTAACGTTCACCCATATCTGTCTGATTAAGGAATATTCAATGGTTTTAGCCCAAATTAGCTTTTTTCGATGAATAAATTCTTTAAAGCTCCTGTATATCCCTGTTTTTCAAATATATTAAGTCAATTTGTTTGCCTATTAGTTAATAAAATTTTATTTTGGTCCTAATTTCTGAATGTGAACAGATTTGCAGCACTATGGGGTGGACGTTTCGCAAGAGAAAGTAACAGTGAGAGGGCGTGTGAATCCGAAGAAGAGAATTCAGCGAATTAGAGCTATGGCCAACCACGAGAAGACGAGAAAGGCCATCGAATTTGAGAGGCAGATGAGAGGCAAAAGACACAACAGCTTAACAAAGAAATACTGCAGAAGCAAGTGGACGCTGAAATCAAGAAATAATTCCGTGCGGCTCGCCTGTCGTTTTCGTTGTGCGCTCGTCTTAGCGGCTTCTGCATTTGGTAGAATTATTTCCTCTCTTTGGACGCTGAAATCACCAGATAGTACCGTACAACGTGCCTGTGGCTTTCGTTGTGCCTTTGTCTCGCCCTCCTCTGCGCGTGTGGGCAGTATAGATAGAATTATTCCCTCTCTGCGTAGCAGCGTTATGTGGAAAATCAGAGCTATCTTTCCAGCTGGCGTTTGATGCCGAGGAAAGGAGATCAGCACTGTTTGTTCATTGCTAGCTTAGTTATGTAATTATAATAATTTCAAAAATGTTAATTTTTTATAATTTGGTTTATAAAATAGATTATTTTCCAAGATTGTTCTTATTGATGTCTAATTTGGTATGAGATTTAATAGACTGATATATAATTTAATATGGTATTTGATTTAATAGGTTTAATAGATTGATATATAATTTAATAGATTTGCAGTTTCAGATTTAAATATAAGATTAAAAGTTATTCTTAAATAAATTAATCATTAA
>APFE031443718.1:140961-161680 GCA_000404065.3 Pinus taeda
TTTTTTTAGGTTATTTATGTTATTTTTTTTTTAAGGTTTTTTATATATATTTTCAGTTTAATTTGCTTGAAATTTTGGGAAATTTTTTAGAATTACGTGATTGAATTGGAAACTCTTCACAATCTTAATACTATAGAGTATTTTAGGACGCTGAATTTATATGTACAATCAATGGCTATGAAAATGATATATATTGAATCCATATACACAGTCAATGCCTATGAAAATGATATATATTGAATCCATATATACAGTCAATGCCTATAAAAATAATATATTGAATTACTTGGTTCAAATTCCAACATACTTAAAATACTTAATAAAACATTTACTTGATAAACTTTCTTTATAAATAGTTTATTTTAATTATACAAACATTTAATAAAATATGGATAAACTTTCATACAAATTCATGGTGTAATTTAGTTATAAACATTAAATATAAACATTAATTTTATTATAATTAAATAAGGATAATTTCACATAAAAATTTAAATATATATATATATATATATATATATATTTTTATTTTTATTTATTTTTTGATATTTCAATTTTAATTGGAAACACGAAGTTAACCCACAATGAGTTATCAGTTTCATCTGAAATTGGTGATGTTGAAAGTATTGAAATAATAATTAGGGCGGAGCTCTGGTTCTAGGGTTTCCCTAAGCAAGGGATGGAGGGAAACACGCACCCATGGAGACACAGGGAGGAGGGAGCCCTACTCCCTCCTACAGTAATATGGTAGCGAACAGAAGAAGAGGAGGGAAGAAGAACAAACCTCCACAACCCTTGGGGATCAAGGCTAAAAACATCAAAACGCAGAAGGTGGAAGGCAACAAAACCCACGCTAAGCAAGGGGACCCACGAAGTAGACTGTCAGGAGGAAAAAGAGGAAGACAGAGGTCAGGGATCAAAGAACAGAGCCAAAATGGGGCCCTGTAAACCCAAAACCATTATGAAACCTCGGGTTATTCTGAATGATCCAGCTCTGCAAGCACACAAGGATCACATGGAAAACTATGCTATCATATGCATATTTATGGAAATATGACCATAAGAGAAAGCGTTGTACACCTGGATAAAATACAACTGGAAACCAAAGGGGGAGTTAAATATACATCTTGGATCCAAAGGTTTTTTTACTGTGGTGTTTACGAACATGGAAGATAGAGACAAAATTTTTGAAGGGTCATACTTCTTTGCAGCTGCTGGTCTCTATATGCGGCCATGGACAATGAACTTTGTCCCAGAACGAGAAATATTCACTGCGGTACCAGTATGGATTAGAATATACTCCTTACCTTTAGATTATTGGATGCCAGAATCTTTAAAAGCTATAGGCAATAAATTAGGTCATTTCTTAAAAATCTCAGAGGCAACTCTCCGAGGAAAATATACATCCTATACTCGTATATGTGTGGAGATGGAACTATCAGAAGCCCTTCTAGATGAGATCATTCTAGAAGTATATGACGAAGAATGGGTTCAAATAGTTGACTATGAACATATCCCGTTCAGATGTCACAAGTGTCATGAGCATGGGCACCTATCCAGAGACTGTCATCTTAACAGAAGGGAGGAAAACCCAAATATTAGCAAAGGGAAAGACCAAACAGGGTTCACTAGAGTAGAAGGAAAAGGAAAAGGAGGGGGAAGGAAGAGACAAAAGAACCCTATTGGGAGTGATAAAACTAAAAGTTATAACAGGTTTGAGATATTAGGAGAGCAAGAGGCAGATAGAAGGGATCAAGAGAGTACAGAGAAGAAGACAACAAGGGGGAAAGAAAGAGGGACCAGCATGGAGTTCACTTAGGAATAGAATGAACACACAATGGATCCTTTGAGTAACATGGAAATAGAAAAAGACCAGGAAATGTCTCAAAGTGAAAGTGGCACAGAGGATCAAGACTTATAGGAGATCCTAGAAAGGGAAAACCTAGAGCTGGAAAAGTTTCTAGAACAGGGAGGAAACTTGGGAATAAACTCCATCCCTCAGGAGGATGTGAACAAGGTCCAACAAATATTCCTTAACAAGTCAAACCAAATTGCTGCAGGAGCCAAAAGAGGACATGACAACCAGGAAAACAAAGGGACTTCCACAATAGGATTAATAACAGGAAATCTAACAAAGAATCCAGGCAATAGGAGGGAAAGAAAAAGACAGAAAGAACTACTACTGGAGTGTGGAAAACTCATGATTGACTCAGGAAGGATGAAATACCTCTCCAATTACTCCTTTAAAACCCCACCTCAATGAAAATTACAACCTGGAACATTAGAGGACTCGGGGGCAGAAGAAAATAGAGAAATCTAGGTAAAAGAATCAAAGAGGAAAGACCTAACATAGTATTGATACAAGAAACAAAATGCTCTATGGAGAGGATCCGTGAAAAACACAGCAAATGGTTAAATAGATATGAATACCTTGAAGTTAAGGCAAATAAATCTGCTGGTGGCATTCTCACTCTATGGGATCCACAAAAATTTGGTGTGATTGATGCGGAGGCATCCAGACATCACCTTTCACTGATTTTCCAACCGATGGGTGACAAACAATGTTACATGATCACCAATGTCTATGGTCCGCAACCAATGGAGGACAAACTTCGACTCCTCACTACACTGGAGGATATGAAGAAAAGATACCCAGCTCTACCCTGGATTCTTGGAGATGATTTTAACATAAGAAAATCACTCATGGAGAAGAAAGGAGGAACTAGAACACTTGGCAGAGACTCAGTTGTCTTCTAGAACTTTATCACCAATATGAAAGTCATTGATTTGGAAACAAGGAATGGAATCTTCACTTGGAATAACAAAAGAGGGGGACCTACCCAAGTGGCCTCAAAATTGGACAGATTTATTGTTTCATAGGAACTTTTTCTTAGAGGAGGCAACATTACTACACTCACTCTACCTTTTGGAGGCTCAGATCACTGGCCTATCCAATTGGAAGCTTCCCTCTTTAGCAAACCAAGGAACACCCCCTTCAGGTTTGAGAAAACTTGGCTCATACACTTAGATTTCCTCACCAACATTGAAGAATGGTGAAAAGAAGAGTTTCACCTCCAAGGTACAAAAATGTTCCTTCTACATAGCGGGCTCAAACACATTAAAGGCACACTAAAAGAGTGGAATAAAAAAGAATTTGGCAACATCTTCAAAGTTAAGGAAGATGTGGAAAAAAAACTAAAGGAAATAAACCAAATTCTTATCACTGAAGGCTATACAGAAAAAAGGAAAGAGAGGGCAGAGTCACTCCAGCAGGAGTGGGACAATAGATGCCTTCAAGAGGAAATGTTCTAGAGACAAAAATCCAGAGTACAATGGATTAAAGAAGGGGAGAGAAACACCAAATTCTTTCACGGATCCACCATAGTTCACAGAAACAACAATAGAATTTTGAAACTTACAGACCAGCATAGAATAAAGAGAAACACTCATGAAGAGATGGAGAATGCTCTACTCCAGCATTTTCAGAAAATTGTTGAGGAAACCTCAGAAGACAAAGAACAATGCACGAAAAGATTTACTCAGTACATCCATAAATTGGTTACTAGAGAATATAATTTCAACCTCAACAGACCAGTAACAGAGGAAGAAATAGAGGAAGCCGTGAAAGAGATGCAAAATGGGAAAGCACCAGGCCCGGATGGCTTTAATGTAGACTTTTTCAAATTCTGTTGGAGGATAGTGAAACAGGACATCCTGGAGGTAGTGGAAGACTCTCGAAGATTTAAAACAGTCTTAAAGGTGCTCAACGAATCTTTCATAGCCAAACAAGAAAAGGCCACCTCTCCAGACAGATTTATACCTATAGCATTATGCAATGTGATATACAAAATTATATCCAAAGTCATTGCCAACCGGCTCAAACCTCTCCTCCCAACCCTAGTGTTAGAGAAGCAAATGGGCTATGTGGAAGGAAGACAAATTCTAGATAATATAATTCAAGCTCATGAAATGGTTCATTCACTCATTACCAACAAACAGGCAGGAATGATTATGCAACTGGACATAGCAAAGGGATATGACAAGCTTAGCTGGTCATACATAAGAGCAATATTAAAAGCATATGGCTTTGATCATAGTTGGATAAAATGGGTTATGGTGCTAGTTACCACTACCAACGATTCAATTTTTCTCAATGGCTCTCCTTCAAGAACCTTCAAGCCTTCTAGAGGTCTCAGGCAAGGAGACTCTCTTTTTCCTTTCCTTTTCATTCTAATGATGCAAGGGTTAGGGAGAGCTATCAAAGCTGCTAAGGAGGAAGGGAGAATTCAGAGTCTGAGACTCACTCATGGTGGGGATACGGTGACACATCAGCAATTTGTGGATGATACCATGCTTTAAGGCACACCCACTATCAAGGAAGCTAAAGCATTCAAACAGATTCTGAGTGATTTTGCTAGGGCAGCAGGCACAGAGTTAAGTCTTACTAAATCAAAGATTTTCTTTTTCAATACGGATATTTCAATGCAAAGAAATATTTCCAGAATTTTGGGTTTTCAAAGGGAGTCACTGCCTACGAAGTACCTGGGAGTTCCTCTCACTGACAAACCGCTTCACAAAGATATTTGGGAGCCTATCCTTAATAAGCTAAAGGACAAGATTAGCAAATGGACAAACAAAGCACTAAATCTAGTGAGGAGACTGATTCTCACTAACGCTATCCTCCAAAGTATCCCTATCTATATGCTATCTTCCATTTCAGCACCAACCAGTTTAGTTACTAATATAAGAAACATTTAGAGAGACTTTCTCTGGGGGAAAGGTGAAGAAAAGAAGAAATGGGCCCTTGTGGCATGGGATAGAGTGTGCAAACCTAAGTCCCATGGTGGCTTGGGGCTACATGACCCAGGAATTCTTAATAGAGTTCTTGGAGCCAAAATCTGGTGGAGATGGCTGAGCCAAAATCTGGAATGGCAGGAGAAGAATCTAATCAGAATGACAGGACAAGTAAAAGGTTTTGTAAGTTGGAATAGGGCATGGGAGAACAGGGCCGTAGTCCAAAATCACAGTTTCTAGGAGATTAGGAATGGAAACCTGGCTTGGTTCTGGGAGGATAATTGGTAATGGGAGGACAATCTCTGAAGTGAAGAATTAGCAGACATTCACACTGATACCATCAACAAAGGATTAAGGTGGGTAAGTGACTACCGGGACCAATCAAGGAACAATGGGAAATGGAGAACATGGAAACTTCCAGATTACAGAGAAATGGGCATGCTGCATACTCAAGCTATAGCCCTTAAAGGTCTTTTAGACAAGAGACAAATCTTAAACTCAAACTTGGATGATCAACTAAGATGGGGAAAGAACAAGGCATGTCTCTTCAACCTCAAGGAAGCCAAAAGGATAGATGCAGGGTTTAACCTATCAAACACAGATAAGACTTGGAAAGAAATCTGGGAAAATCCTCATTGGATGAAAGTCAAACTGTTCAAGTGGTTGGTTCATCAAGGAAAGATTCTAACATGGGATCATATTTAAAAAAGAGGCTTTTTTGGCCCCTCAAGATGTCACTTATGTAGACAACAAGAAGAAACTACAAATCATCTCTTGAATAGATACACTTTCACCACAACACTTTGGAATTGGGTTGGAGAAGTCTATGAGCAGACACACAGAAATGTTAATGACATTATCACTACTTTAAAGAATTGGAGAAAAAATTTCTCGGATAATGAGATCATAAACTTCACCTGAATGATGACACTGAGATTCTTAATCTGGAATGTCTAGAAGGAGCACAACAACAGGATTTTCAAGGAGAAAGCGAGTCCGGTGAGCAACATCCTCAAACTAGTCCTTAAACAACTCAAAGAAATTGTTCATATCCTGGGAGGTGCAGCTACAGGGAAACCCATAGGACAGAGAGAGGCCAGAATATTGGAGAAGTTAGAGCTAAAGGTTATTCCCCCTCAGGGTCCTATGCAGATTATCAAGGAAACCTCAACAAAAAAGTCTTCTTGGCAGCCCCCATCTCATGGTTTTGTTAAATTCAACACAGACGAGGCTTCAAAAGGGAATCCAGGAGAATTTGGTTATGGAGGGGTCTTGAGGGATGAGGAAGGAAACATACAAGTCATCTTTCACCATTATCTAGGTAAAGAAACTAACAATATGGCTGAGCTCATGGCGATGGAATTATGCCTGGAAATACTGCTCAAGTACAACATTCAAAATGTCATCATTGAGGGTGATTCAGAATTAGTCATTAACTCAGTGAAGAGGATAAATGCTACGCTACTCCTGAGAAAATCTCAGAACATTTGCGGCTTCTACAAGTCTACCAAAGAATCCAAGCGCACCTAAGAAGGTTAAGAACCCTCAGGTTGGTGCATGTTCGTAGGGAAGCCAACAAAGTTTTGGACTGGCTCGCCAATGAGGGGGTTCGAAATAAGCATATCGATTTATGCTACTGGTGGGAGGAGATAATAGATGACAGGTTGAAGGAAGGATGTTCATCCAGGGCCCTCAGCGACCGACAACAGCATCAGGAAAATCAAGAGACAGTGTTTGCTGACAAAGAGCCACAATGACAGGGTCCACTAATTCTGGTTTCATTATGAAGTGTTTTGACATAAGTGAGATCCTTTTTCGGATGTAGGTCGATATCGACCTCATTAACTCAGGGAATGGCAAACCAGATGTCTCAAGGGGACGGCTGGATGGAGGGATCTTCATCTCCCTTTGGCCCATGTGCCGGAACCCAAATTTTCCCGGTAAATGTAAAACCATAACTTTTATTCTGGTGAATAGCTGTACTGACCTTGGGGTGGTTTCCGGTATATCACATGCTCATCAAGCGGAAAGCGGTTTTCTCATTTGGGAGCGATTCCACTCACCATGCGACACATAGCTAAGGGTGGGTTGGAATTACCGCCCTCATCGCGCGTTAACTATCGATGCTCTTAGTCCGCACGATATGATCCGTAATCGTTGGATCTAGCGAGGATAATCTACGGCCAGGATTTTGCGTGCAAGTTGGTGAGTCCGCAATAGTGGTTATGTTTCGAGCTTTTCACGAGACCTCTCCAGGATCGCACGCAGATGGTGGATTTCAGTTGGTTAAAGTGATCGAAGGATAAGTCAAAAATGTACCCGATAGGATTATAGATTATGGTCTATTAGGTTCATAGGGTCCGATTTCTTGGTTAAAAGGTGTGCTTGTTGGCCACCCGATTTGTTCTGCATCCGCTGGATCTTCAGATCAAGATCCAATGGTCAGTTTTGGACTGCTTGTTTGTTTTGGTGGGCCCGCGTCCTTGGGTCTGCTTTGTCGTTTTGAGACCATGAATTGGAGTAGGCCTATCATATTGGTGGGCCTCACTGCCGCGGCCGCCTTTTGTACACTATTTCTCCGTTTTAATTGAATTGAAGGATCCGCTCTTGCCTTAGCAAAAAAAAGATATTTCAATTTTAATTCAAAATGTAAGTGTCACATGGTTTTTCAGGGCGCTAAATCTATATATACAATCAAAAGCCCATTTTAAACAACAAAAGATAAGATTTAGCCTTAAAAAATTCACTAAAAAAAAAAAAAACCAAAATATAACATGTTTAAAAAATGCCAAAAATGATATATACTAAATTATTTTGTTCAAATTTCAAAACTGGTATTACTAAAATATTTAACAAGACATTGATAAACTTCACACTAATTTAATAATTTCATATATATGTCATAATAATTTTAGAGATAGTCTAACTTATAAACAAAATAGTCTTTTTCGTTTGAATTCACTAAAATCAGGCAATATAATTTCAATATTTTTTGTCGTTCAAAATACATTTTTAAATGCATAAATTAATTCAGCACCCTCAAAAACCCTGTGACACTTGAATTATGCGAATTAAACAATTTTAAATTAACCTAAAAAATAGTAGTGAAAAAAATCATTTGGTCTATAAATTAGACTAAGCTATATATATAATTATTTTTTTAGATTTGATTTAGGGAGATTTCAACTTTTTAATTCTCATAATTTACATAATATTTTATAATGTGGTTGTACACGGGGCACTCTAAGAGGAAGTGATTTTCATCCTCGATGTTCGTATTCTCACAAAGATGGCAGAACCTTTCCATCCATGGTGTTTTAGGCACTGCCCAACTACTCGTTTCATTATTGAGTTTGTGTTTGTACAACAGAAGCCTAGTCATAGCTAGGCTTTCGATAGGGGAAAGACCCACTTCTATAAGGAGAATAGGATAGGGTGTGTTGCTTTTAATTTTGAGGTTATACATTATAAAACACTTTTGGATTTGCTCAATCTTTTTCTAGGATTCTCTGGAGACGCTACAACACCAAACCTCACATCCATATAGGATAACCGGAGTGACTAAAGTTTCAAAGAGAAACTTCTTTCTATCCCACATTAAGAGGTTTGTCGTTTTACAATTATTTTCAAGGCCAAAATAAGCTTTCCATCCCCCATTAATCCTTTTCTCAATGCTATAGTTCCATTTTTCAATGCTATAGTCTCAGTTGAGCTTGTGATGAATATCAATTCCTAGGTACTTGTACAAAGACACTTCCTCCAAGTTACTATTCCAGGTAGATCATAATGAAAAGCCATCTATGTTAAGGACCTTAGATTCTTCATGCTCCCAAGTTTCAACAAGCAAAACAATGTCAACATCATTCGAGATTCAACTTAGCTTGGGGCCTTTGTTCCATGGAAAGCCCGAACACTTCCAAGAAAGAATCTGGAGCATGTTTTGCTAGTTATTATTATCTTTTTGGTTTTTAGCTCGAATAACGACTTTTCTATTTATGATTATTGCCTATTTTCCTTCCTTCCTAGCTTCCTTTACCTTTTGAACCTCCTTTCTCAATTCTGCGTGATCTTATGGAATGAGATCTTCATTTATAAATAAAATTAAAATATCAATTAAAATTAAAATTAAAATCAATGAAAAAATAATATTTTAATAAAATCAATGAAAAAATATTTAAAGGCTAAAATCATCATATTCGATCTATTTATTAAAATTTCATGGAACAATAACGGATTCTTCAATGTATAGTATGAAAAAGACTTTAAATTATTGAGAATGAAATAAATTGTGTATTTTTTTAATATCATGCATGTGCAAGCCTTATTTTTTTATTAGTAAATGTTTGTATAGTTGTAAGATAAAATTATAAAAGAAATTTTCCATTAAATAAAAATGGATGTTTAAAATTTCTGTATAACATGTGTGTGAAATATGGATTTTTTTTTCTAATTATGTTATATTTTCTTGGAATAGGATTTTTAGAATTTTAATTTTATTATTAATAATTATTAAGTAAATGGTAAGGATTTAATTTCCACATAATATTTTAAAATATTCTTAGTAGTATACACAAATCAAAAGTTTTTACCATTTTAATTAAATTAATTAATTAAAGAAAACGTCATATGTACAAGTGTTACATAAATGAGTTAGGATTTATTTTGGGCATGTGGTATTGATAAGCCATGTTATTGGCCTGTAGTATTGTAACAAAGCCTCTTTACAAATAAGGTAAAGTGGATATGAATTTTCATAGTTAAAAATTTTGCTACAATGTTTTTTTTTAAATGTAGATATGTTTAATTTATATATAGATTTTTTTACAATAAAAAAATAACAAAAAATTAAAATAAATTTATAATCTAGTTTATTTTTGTGATTTTTTAAGCTTCATATGGGTGACTATCGATGCGGGGTTGGAGGTGTAGGGGGGACGGGATGTCATTGGCCCACTTAGCAAATGAAATATGGGGTGTGGAAACCTGCCCTTGACAATGCTAATTGCAACATTGGATGAGCTTTCACAAGTAATTATTTGTTATGGTAAGAAGACGGCGGCATACAGTGTGTGGAGGGATTGAGCGGCTCATTCGTGTGATGGCATAAGTGGCTATTGCCCCTTCTAGGATGTTAAACTCACGAAAATGGAATGTATGCTTCCTAATTACAAGCAAAGAGAAGCAGGTGGTGGAGGAAAAGCTAGACTCGCTAGTGACAAGGGCGAACATGCTAGGTGCATGTAACAGTCACGAAGGATATAACAGTGTCGAGTTATCAATTCCAACAACTGGAATTCCATCATGCATTGATTGATGTCCTCCTCCCGGCTCTGTGGCTTCACCTGCTATTTGGTATTAATGTGTTTTTTCTTCAAATTATATTGTATCAATTATTTTGGAATCTATGCACAGTGATTAGTGTGGTGTTTGGGTGAGGTCAACAATCACTACTTTTGCCCTTTTATGTTATCCTCTTCCTATTATCACTAGCATGGCTTTCCTTTTATATCTTTTGGTTAGTCAATCAATGGTGACTTCAAACCTCCGCCTTCGTTTCTCTCTGAGCTTTACGCTCTTCCTCCCTTTTTGTGTGGTGTTGTTTCCTTTTTCAAATGTAGGCCTTCCATTTCTAAGGGGATTTTTATCTCAGTGGTTTATTGCAAAGTTGTTGGTTTGTGTTGGGTTGGGAATTCATTGTTGGTGGGTTCTTTTGGTATTGTTCCATCTCTAGGCTTTCTTGTAGGCCCAGTCTCTTTTTTTGTTATCCTACGGTCCTTTGGAGTTTCTCTTTTGGGCAGTGGTTTCTTAGGGCATCGCCCCTCTCCTCTAGCAACCCAGGGCGAGCTTGGTCACCTTTTGAATTCTTTCTTCTAATGGGTCTGCTCCCCATGCCATGCCAACGAGACCGTGTTAGAAGAGGGTTCACTTACTACCGCGAGCCCATAGAGGTCACGCCCACATGCACCACAGGCTAGAAGAATTTGCCTCACAATTCCGAGAGCTTACACCAGCGAATGTTTAGGAATAGCTCACCAGATCTAAAGGGTAAACATCCTCTCATAGGATTACGCTTTCAAATATAAAGGTTCTTACGGAATGGGTTGATTGGATCTTGGATGCAGGGCACATAAGGGAGATGGTTCAACCAATATATGTAGATTGTATACCTTTATTGATAGATGAAGTTTTTACTGGGACAGACTATCTTGGACCGACATGAGAACCACATGGATATTTTGCACTCTCTTGAACCCTGCACAAGCACCTGAGGGGTCTGGATTGGAGAATGGAGAGGATTGAACAACACCTTGACATTTATCTAGTGGTAAGAGGTACTTCAGAGGACTCAAAAACACCCATATAGGTTGTAGTATCGAAAAAGTGTCCTTTGAATTAGATGTGATATGGTAATGGTTATGGACTTTTGTTTATGTTTATAAATATTTATGCACAAGGCCACTTAGGCTAGTTTATCAGTCTTAGTCAATTTAATTGTGTTTATGTTAGAATTCAGTTATCCCTCTTCTTTTTAAGGAGTGTAATTTTGGATATGGTTAGGTCTTCCCAGTGACACTAACTTGACTATCTACATCCCACTATGCAAATTTTAGTTTCCAATGGTAATACAGTTTACCCTACAATTTTATTTTTATTTTTTTAGTAGCAACATGGGATGTTTCATGAAGTGTTTTGATGTCTATCGACATTTACTAGCCATTCTAATTTATATGGTTGCACTAGTTTATTGAAAATAAAATAAAATGTGTCTTTGATAATATTCCAATTAAAAATTTATTTTTATGTTTAAGAAGATGTTTTATTATTAATAATTTTTTATATAATTTGTAGATGGACTTGCAGATGAACTTGTAGAAGAGGGTTTCATAAAAAATTGATAATCACAAAAAAAGACTTTGGAAATTATCATTTTTTATACATTATAAAGCATTAAAAACAAAATGTACATTTATTTTTTCTTTGAGGATTACATACACCAAAAAAAATCTGCTACTAATTTTCCTGAAGGAAAACCAGACCAATAACATAGTTTTAGAGTCTTGAGGTTTTTAGGAGTCTTGAGGTTTCTAGGACCCCATCTAACTAGAGCATCTTGTAAATAGAAACTTATAAAAACGGGTTGGTTGTGCCATACCTTGACATACATTAACATGATAAAACAAAAACAAAAAATACTAGAGTTGCAAGCAAAAACTAGTGAGTGATAACAACTATTAGGCAAAATATCCATGCATGCACTAACTAGTCACTACCCTCATCCGAGGAGAAGGAGATGTTGCCTAATATCCTAGATAGAATGTGCAGATTGTGGTCTATACTAATTTTTTTCCTTCAACATTTCCAAACTGATATAATTCTCCTGTTAAGCCCTCCTATACCTCCCTGTGTCACCTATAATAGTCAAATGATGTTTAACCTTGTGCTAGCTTTGTGTCATGATTGATGAAGTGAAGACACTGCATACACTACACCAAGTATGGTAGAAGCCATAACCCCCTTTCATGTGAGCTAGCATGATATCAAAGCAGATGGGAAACACTTGCTCTTGGACACTCTTCTTAGGGGAAAAATAAAATATAAATTGAAATTTATAGATTATGTCAAATTTTATAAATAATTACCAAACAAAACACATATTCCAATGTATAAATTTATATCAAAATTTTACCAAATTTTATTGAAAATTACTTTAAAACATTAATAGCCAAACATCAACTTGAATAACACATTGTAGTGAATTTTCATAATCCATAACATTTTGTTGGTTCATTATTGTATAAATTGATAATAAATGATAAAATCAATAGTGGTAGTTTTTATCCCCAATGGGGGTGAGATCAGGATCTAAGAGGCAGCATGGGGGGAGGAGCCTGCCCCCTGCCCACCTAAGGTGCATTAAATCACAAGGGTGGGGCTCATCCCCTCGCGTGCATTAGCATGCATCCACACAAATGGCATTAAATAGTGGAGGGTGGTCAATGAAACACCCATCAGTCTCGATGGTTAGCAATGGAGGTTGGGGCAAGCGTGAGGTCGAAGATTCAACTTCCCTGTTGTTAGGCCCTTGTTTCAGCTCATGTTTTGAATTTCCATAGGTTTCCTTCAATCTAAGCTTTAGATAAGTGGAGAGTGGGTGATACTCAAAACTGGAGAAGTGGTGGTGGGTAGGTATTTTACTTTGGCAAGTGGAGAATTCATTTTTCGAATGTTGGGCTAGTGATCTATGCTTCAGTGCGGTGAGTGGCTAAGGGTCCAGCTGCCTATCAGTAGAATTGTGGGTCATAATTTTTAGTTAGAATTGGAGAAGTGGAGGAGGTTGAATAAGCTTAGACGATGAGTGGATATTTGGTTGTGGGATTTGGAGTCTAGTGATGGAAGCTAGTGCAAGCTTCTAATTATTGACATTGGATTGGGAGCCCAAGTTTCAAATCCCCTAAATTTTCTTGTTTTGTTTCATATTTCATCTTATTATAATAGCTCTATCTATGTAAGTTTATTTGTAGTCGAAGAGTCCCTGTACAATTTAGGTCTTGAGTCCTGCCTAGAGTGGGGAGAGAAGTATGTGCGAAATCTAGTGTAGTGGGTGAGGCTTATCATGACAAATTTGTATTTGTTGGTGAATTCTTTGTTGCCCATCTAGCCTTATTTATTATTGAGTAAATGCAGTCATAGGTCTAGTATCTTTGTAGGTATGTGGTTGTGTGTTTGGTTAAATTATTAGGTAGATGCAAGCTCTATAATGAGTAGAGACAGTTTCAAGGGGTTTGAGTGTGGGATTCCCTTGAGTGGTTTAGTCTGATTCATGGTTCATTGTGGCAGCTTTGGTGTCTCATTTGACTTGTTCTCTAGTAGTACCTTTTTGGGGTTTTTATCCTATCATTTTTCAAGTTGTGGTTGTTTCAGTTATTATCAAAGGTGTGATCCTTTTGTTTCAGTTATTTTCGAAGGTGTGATCACATCTTATCTGTTATGCCTCCTCAACTATGCATGTGATGTAGACGGGGGGGGGGGGGGTTGGGTGGAAGCAACCAAGGCCAACGGAGGGTTCAACGTTTTTCTCGGGACTCCATAGAAAAATATCTCAACGCAATCCCCCTTGAGACACAACAAGAAATTAAGAAATTAGAGGATCAGGCAGGAGCCGAAATATAGTCCCATTCAGATCTAAGAATTTAGATGAGGTTTCTTGTTGGATTTTGGATCCTAATCACACCTGGAGATGGAAAAATAAATAGCTTAACTCTGTTGTTATACACTAACAAATGGAGACTTTTCTTGGTCTGGTATTGAAATATAAACAAGTGGAAAGTTATAATGTATTTTCTACTTTGGAGGAAATTAAGAGGATGCTAAGCAACTAGCACTTCATTTTGGACAGACTCAACTTAAGGTTGGCCCATGTGGAAGGGCACCTTCATTGTGATTTAGACACTGTTGCACCTCCTAAATTGAGTGTTAGGAATCATGCTCCCATCTGTTCCGTCAAATCTAAATGATGTTCATGTTTGTTAGTCTATTTATAATTTTGTAATGTTTATCCTATATGATGGTCCTTTTTGTAACATGGGACTATTTGGCTAGCCTTTTTTGTACTCTGGGATAAATAGAGAAGTTGAGATTGTGGATACACCTATATCCGTAGGATATAACAAAACCTTCTTAGTGGTTTGGATATAGTCGTATGTATATTTGAGATATTTTGGTAATATAAAGTGCTTTAATTTACAAAAAAAAAAAAAATGACAGTTTTTAGATGTTTATGTTTATCAAATTGTTGTATATATTGAGATACACGTGTTATAAATCTTTCATATTTATAATAGAGTAAGTAATGGTGCTAGGAGTAGTAGGGAAAAAAATATAAATAATAAGGGGTAATAAATGCTTACTAGTGGCAAGGAATAAATGCAAATCACTAGTAGGTAATGAATGCTAACTAATAGTAATTGGTTCATTATTTGCTCATATTTTTCAACATATAAAATTGGAAAACCACAAATACTTATGGATTTTCTTTTCCTATTTATTGAGGCCTAATTTTGATTAAAAACATAGCCTATGATTTTTAACTTAGTGTTGCGTGTTGCCAAACTTTGTGACTTGTAACCATTTAGTTGGTGTGCATTAGTGTGTAGGCCAAGGTTTTCTTTGGGAAATCATTGTGTAATGACTTATTATTTATTTCACTTTTTTTTTTATAAGGCTACAAATTCTTGTTTAAACTCTTTTTATACATTCTTCTATCAGTGCTTAGCGTAGGAAGTGAATTCCACTCTACTTTCTTTCATTTGGTATCACAACATAATCACCTCAGATCCAAGGTATTAGGGACAACATTTTCTTTATGAGTGAGAACTTGCATAGAAGAAAATATGTCGTAAGGAAATGAAAAAATGGAGAAGTTTAATGGCACTAATTCCATCTTCTCATAAATTGATGAGTGGTGTTGGAGAGAAAGAAGAGAAGTCTTATCATGATCTATTTGGTCAATTCAATATTATTACACATTTCTAGAAATATAAATACAACAATTCTCTAGAAGAAATTAGTGGATTTCTATCCCTTCAATATTTTTTATGGAAAATATTATTCACCGTGAAAATGGATGATGGTAATTCTATAGGGGAGCACCTAAATTAATTGAATACTATATGACCCAATTGATCTTAGTATGAGTGAATGGATGAAGAGGATTGTTGTATGACCCTTTTAAGTTCTTTTTTAGATTCACAAAACAACTAGGTAATGGCCATTAGAAGCTTTCTAAAGACATTGATACTTGATGAGGTTGTGGTAGCTTCTCTCGGAAGAAATGAGCCAGAAAATCCTTGAATCTATCTTCGAGTCCTTCACTATTCATGGAAAATTAGAAGAAAAATAAAATAAGAGATTAAAGGGCAGATCCAAATCTCATGGGAAACATAAGTCTTTTGCAAAATCCAAGGAAAAAAGTTGGAACTACCGCAAGGTTAGGAATTTCAAAAGAGATCACAAAGAAGAGAAAAGATTCTAATCTGACAAATAGTAGGCACACAGAGATAAAGTGTAGCAAAATTTGCAGATGCAAAGGAAACAGAGAACAATCCATTCAAAGTGCAGGTGAATGGTATAACCAGATCATGCAGAGGTCTAGAAGGTGAGAAGATTGCAGCAACCTAGAGCAAGGAGTGCTCAATTGGTTCCAGAGGAAAGAACTAGAGAGATGTCAAAAGACTGAGCTCAGAGGAGAGAAGCTTAGTGAGGCATGTGTAGCAAGAAGGAGACTTGTTACTGCAAAGGTTTTGTTGCAACTCATAGAAAGATCATAAAGGTAATATCACAAAGGATGTGGGTAGAATTGCTAAGGGCTAAAGAAAGCTGGTAAACATTCCTAAGTGAAAGAAGAGGTGGTCAGAACCTAGTATTTCATTGTGATTGAAATATAAGCAGACAATTGTGTTCTTAACAGGTGCAGATGAGTTGAAGCCTAGAAGGAGCAGACATAAGTGCTCAAAGAGGTTCCAGAGATAGAGAACCAAGTGCTTGCCAAAAGACCAAGTACAGAGGAAAGCTTGGTGAGGTAAGTGGCAGCAAGGAGAACTTGCTATTGCAGAGGCTTTAATGCAGCTCATAGTAAGTGAGCGAGGAACTCATGAAGATAGAGAAGAAGATGGCTACTGATAGTCATAACAGAGATAACGAAGGTTCTAAGAAATACCACAGCAGAATAAAAATGATGAAGGAGAATGCCAAGGCAAATGGCAAGAGAATGAGTCAAGAGGAGTGTGACAAGGAGATTGCAGAGTTAAAAGAACAACTCAATGTATTAAGGATGATACTAGAGGAAAACCAAGGACAAGGTTGGGTCTTGAGGAAAAATCCAGTGAAGTGGTCTGAGTTACAGAGAAGGCTACAACAGAAGCAAGTGAAACGGTTGGTGGAAAAAATCAGAGAAAATGAGTTAAGAATGGAATTCTCCATTTGTGAAGCAGAACAAGGTGAAGTTCTGGGTGAATATGAAGAATAGAGATCTTTGGAAGATCTTATGAATTCAAGGCAGCAAGGGGACTTGAAGACTGAAACTTCAAGTGGGACCAAAAGGTCACATGATTTTAAAACTGATAATTTGTGTATGTTTGCAGGTGAAACATGTGAAGAAGGACAATTTGTTGATATTGTCATAAAGGAGGAAGAAGAAAGGCAGAATCTAAATTCTATTCTGAAAGAAGATGAGATATATAGTTCTCATGTAAATGTCTGTACACAGTTGGGAAAAAGTTTTACTCTTCAGTATATTACAAATATTGGAAGCAAAGGAAGTTTGATTCATGATGATGGACAAAAGCAAGAAGGACAAAAGCAAGAAGAAGTAGGGAAGGATATCAAGAAACCAAGTGAAGGACTTGAGGAGATTGAAGAGAAGACCATCGAAGAATTTCTAAGTCATGTAGAGGACTTGGAATAGTAGGAGGACTTGGTGATTGAATCATCAAATGAGATCATGAGATCTTATGGTTTTACAATTGACAGGTTGTGTGTGAATGCAAGTATTGTAGAAGACAAACCATCCTATGGAACTGTCTTGAGTGAAGCTAAAAGATTCCAAGAAAAATATGATGATGATTTTCTTTCAAATGAAGATCAAGTTGAGTTATTATAGCGAAAGGAGTTCATAAATTCCTTGCTTAGTGAAGGAAATATCTTCAGTAGAGATGAGACAGACATATATTATGATAAGGAATTTGTTATTGGTAATGACAAAGAAGAAGATAGTGAGGGTTGTACATAGCTTTTAGGAGAAATCCCAAGTGAGATGGAAACTTTGTGGCATGAGTTAAGTCTTTTGGATAAAAGGCTAGAAAACCAAAGAGTAAGTGTTCAGGTTGTAAAATCGGAGATGAATGAGGATGAAGAAGTTCACTACAGTGGACAAGAGAAGAAATACATCATGGAAGAGAGACTTGTTGATAGTCTTAAGAATCCTTTGGAGGATTCTTTAGAGAGGTTGAACCAGCATACTAATGTGCTGATAGGAGAAGGAAAATCAGAGCAGCATACTGAAATGTTGCCAAAGGAAAAAGAGGCACTGAGGCCTTATGTTTTTGGTATTAATAATTGTTTTGTGAGTGTAGGTTTTGTTGCAGACAAGTAGCAGAAATTAGATGTTGTAGAGGGAGATATATTCAAGGATATTCAAGAAGTTTGGGTGGAAGCAATATCTATAGTAGTACCTGGGGCAATATCAAGAGTAATAGCAGAAGCTGAAGTAGGAAAAGCTGAAGGAAGTAATCAGTAGTTTAAATATGAATGGAAAACGTGCGGTGAGATGCAAAATGTGAAGGTGCCAAAGTTAGTGGACAATAATAATAACCTGAAGCAGAGAGAAAGAGATAGCAGAAAATGGGAGAGTATATACCAGCCCAACGATGTGTTGGACATAGAGATTGAAGAGTTATGGCAATTAATGATGAAGCGGGCCATATGGAGGAGATTAACAGCAATAGGAAGAGTGATCAATCAGAAATTGAAACTGATTGACAAGGAGAGGAAGATGAAACAGAAGACAACAAACATACGACAACAACAAATGTGCAGAGCATTCAGACAACTACAAACTAAAGTTTGGGACCTTGGAGGTTTTCTATCAACATATGAGAACACATGATCAGGAGATCAGGAACGTTTTTTACCTTGGGAGTATGATGCAGGAGAATTCGGCTCAGAAATATCATTGTATTTTAGTAGACATAGGGGGTCTTGTGTTTTCAAGGAAGTTGGATTCCTATGTATGTAATCATTAATGTTTTGAGTGATTAGAATAGGAATTAATTAGATATTGTGAGGATATTTGTAAATTCTCTTGAATGTAGGAGAACATGAGTGATGATGATTTATTAGAAAGGATTGAGAGAGTTGGAATTCAATTGTAACTCTTATTGGTCTCATGATTCGAGGAACAAGAGAGGATTCTTAGGGATTAACTAGAGATAAAAGTGGACTTAGAGAATATTTAGGATTTAGTTCAGCAGATTAAGGATCTGAACCAGAATTAGTTCAATAGAACCTTTTGTATAAATGTAAGCCTAAAATGCATAGTAAGTCAGTAGTTAGAGAGTAGTTAGTGAGTCAGAGAGTCAAATCGTAAGCCTACGGGCAGGAAGAAAAGGCCACTAATATAGAAGATCAGGTCGAGAAGGAATTCACTGTGTATATATTTGTTTATTAATACAGATAACTCGATTATGAGTTCATGTGATGTGTATTGTGTAAGTGAATTATAATTGTGTGTGTGACTAGAGTAATTTTGTGTGACATAGGTTGCAGGTGTGCAGAATCAGAGAAGGAGTAATAGAGGAGAGTGTTATGGGTTACAACAGACAACATTGGAGGAAACCTTTAATGTTCCAGCGAGTGCATGACTGCAAGGTTTCTTAAAACATAAGGCTTACGAAGGAAGCATAAAGGAGCAAGCAGAGATAGAGTTCAGATCAAGTGAATATCGTAAGGCGAAGACAAATATACAGGCAGAAGGCCGAATGGACGATTACACAATTAAAGCCAAAAAAGCATAGTAGTACACAGGAACCGTTGGATCAATCAGATCAACGAATCAAAGCAAAGGGGATAGACGACGAGGATTAAGTCGCGCAACATAAAATGAAGAAGATGAATGGCAGAGATTAAGCCACGTGTTAGCAAAAGGACGGAGCAATCTTGAAAAAACAGACCCAAGAAAGTTATGAACCATAACTTAGTTTAGTTGAAGTCCGGAGGTGATCGGATCGTCCGTTGAAAGGGTGATTGGACGCATATCGCATGCTAACAAGCGCAGAGGTTAATTTGGATTTCGGACATGATGAGGGTTTATATAACTAGCTTAAAACCTCGTTGAGTTCCGATGATCGTGACCATTCATTCAGTGATTAATCGAACAGTAATTGCACAAGAAAGTGTGTGCTGGTTAACATTCCTGGCAAACCCGATGAATCATTAAAAGAAGTTTAACTTCTTTGAGTTCCAACAGGAGATGGGTCAAGGTTGGAGATTGCGCGATAGTCGTTGATCAGAAGGAGTGAAATCAACAGTGGAGGTTGAGCGCGATAAAGCGAGCATCGAAATATGTGCAAAGTTCGGAGAATGGTGGAAAGGTAAGGTTTACATTCGGGTTATGTGTATTTCTATTATATGAAGGTTATAATAGAAATAAAGCGGGGTTAAGGTTTTATGGGTTAAGTTTGAGTTTTAACCAAAGGGTATGGTTGATAAGTGGCAGAGTTGAATAAAAACCCAAAGTCGTAACTTGTGGTATAGTTAGATGAAATATTTCCGCTTAAAGACTTAAACTTTGATAAAGTGGGTTTTCATGAGATGTTGCATTTCCGCATAGAGTTTAATTAAGGAGCCTTAACCTTGATTTGTGAAAATTTCACTAAGTATGGAATATGAGGAATTCCTAGGAGAACATGTACGCATGTATATGCCATGAAATTTTATTTGCATAATGTGGGTATATGCAGCTTAGGCTGCATCATTATGGTATTTGCAGCTTAGGCTAGCACCACATATTTACACTTCATACACACATAAGTAGATATGAAAGAATGGGAATTTGTCATTCCCAACCATACAACACGAAAATGTTGCAATCCTTCCTACACAAGCATGGTTGTATAACAATGCAATTAGATTGTCATGGAATAATTTACTTAAGGACTTCATGACTAGGAGGAGGATAGACACTACTCAGTAAAAGTTATTTTTAATGATATATGCATATGCACTTAGTTTACTAGTAATGTTGTTTAACCAATACTTACTTACCTAGTTTTCGTTAAGATTTAGACAAGAGGTAATTAAATTTCAAAATTGTTAACACAAAATACAATTTCTTAAAGATTTCAATTATTATATGGTAATAAATTATATA
>APFE031443718.1:167032-189219 GCA_000404065.3 Pinus taeda
TTTCCTGCAATCGTCGTTAGTTCTGGTGGATTTCTATCCATTTGCAGGTCGATTGGATATGAAGGGTGGAGAATCGGGTCGGCCCCATATTGAGTGCAACGATGACGGAGTGGAGTTCGTTGAAGAAACCATTGACGTCGCTTTTGAGGATGCGAAAGTAGATGATTTTCAGCACAAAATCTTCTTTCAAGACATCAGCAGTGCTCTGCAAAGTTCGTAATCTGACCTGCATCCATGGAGGTAAAATTAATTAATTGCTACATCCATGAACTAGACAGTAATTTAAAGGAGTGCAAAAGCTACGGAAACAGGTAAAACTGCTGCTTGCCGCATACTTAGATCTTTCTGCTCTACTCTGCTTTAATCATCAATATTTAAAATAAATATACACTGATATATTCTAATTTCTTCCTCTCGTGAAAAAGCTAAGCTAAGAATCGCAATTGAGATATCGCTAGGGCTGCAAAATCGAACCGTGATCGTGGAGAATGCAATGACTAAATAATTCCTTTTAGGTTTCCGTTGAATTCTTTACCTGTACATCACCAAATAATTCACAAATTCAGTCAAATTTTCATGCGATTTACCTGAATTTGCTAATTATATAATAAGATAAATTTCCTTCGGAGCAGAATTTGTCTCTGAGCTATTCAAAGCTGATTCCTGCCATTACAGAAACGACATTGTATTGTAGTGAGATAAATCCAAATATTAAGTCAAGAATCCACAAAAACTATTCCAGGGTTAGCTAAGCAAAATATTTAATTCCTAAAATTTTGTTACAGGCTACAATTTTTAGCATTTCCTTCGTAGCAAATTTTGTCTCTGAGCCTCTTTTTTCACAGTTACGTGCTCTGTAACAGAGGAATTTCGTTCTTTATAGTGAAACTGGCAGTTCTTTGAGGTATTTGTTCTCTTACCATTGAACAGAGTAATAAAGAGTATATTGGAGGTTAAGACAGACTGAAGATAAACGTTCTAGTATAACAGTGAAGCAATGAAGAGCCCAGGACGCCAACCTCAGGCACCAGGTAAAGCCATTCTGGGTTTTGTTATTCTCTTTTATCGAATTTGCGAATTTTATGCATGAGTACAGTACAATCATTCATGTCAATGTATTTATCAATTTCAATAGGAGGTTTTTACAAGATTGGTTTTAATAGTTTACCAAGAGGGTGTCACTGATTACGGCTCCTAGCGTTGGAGTTGCATAGCACAACATTGTGAAGAGATGAAACATCTCTATTGCTCGGACCTGTGACAGACCGAGGTGCTCTGAAAGGAATAAGGGGAGGATTATTATAAGCATAATTACTATTAACTGTATTTTTGCAATTATTTTTGTTAAAGCAGAGTAGAATATAACTTACCGTTGATGTTGGCCCAACAATGGAAGTAGAAAATATAAGGATCGTTTAATGATATTTACCTGCGATGTGATGCAGATTCACTCCACAAGTTTTTGGAGTACATGCCAATTCTCTGCGCTCTGTGATGCAGATTCACTCCACAAGTTTTTGGAGTACATGCCAATTCTCTGCGCTCCACAAATTTCTCCAGAGCATGCCAATTCTCTGCGCTCCACAAATTTCTCGAGAGCATGCCAATTCTATGCGCTCCACAAGTTTCTGGAGGCCATGCCAATTCTCTACGCTATGCAGCTGCAAGTTTAGATAAGAAGCATATTGCGTGGAATGAAGAGAGGACAGGAGATAGAAGAGGCGACAATTGGCAAGAAGAAGTTGCAGGTGGCGTGTTGGTGGAAGTGGTGGCTTTGGTATAAACTAGTCTAGTTCTAGTTCAGTGATATACGTTAACATTAAATGTTAGCAAACTAATGCTAATGTAAAGATAGCATTACTTCGTTAAGGTGTCAAGTTTGTCTAATGGCTTGTACTTCTCAGATCTTTGTCCTAACTTTTTAGCCTGTATACCTCGATTTGAGGCCAAATAAGACTGAGATTGCGTTGATTGCATTGATTGGTTAAAAGAATAAAGTATTGGATTGGCTGATGTATGTTTTCCAAAAACTTTGCTTTATGCTCCAATTAGCATATCGATTATCGTGTCAAACTAATTGACACCGACCAAAAGCGATTACTATAATCCCTGCCAGGCCCGGAGGGCAGGGACTAATAATGATAAAATATAACTTTATAAAATTAATACAAAACCATCTAATATCCAACACCTTCGTTACAATATATCAATAAAAAATCAATACAATTTAATATAGTGTTTAATGAAGCGTCACAGTGGCCCATTATGAATTTTATTGAATCAATAATATTTCTATAATCATTGAAATTCATTTTAAAATATATCAAAAATATTTCTCAAATTATATTTAAATTTTGAATGCATTACAATGAATCTAACATATTTTAAGCATTAAACAATACATGTGTTTGTATTACAACGAATCTAACTTTTTAAAGCATTAAGCAATGTATATGGATTTGTATTACAATAAATCTAATTTTTTAAGCATATTAAAAATATATATATGTTTTTTTGTTTTTAAGTTGGATGATAGGAGGTTATTTTATAGGAATGTTTAAAAATAACAACCAAATAGAATAAGGAATTTAACCAATTACTTAACATTTAAAAGTATTTTAATAAAGACAATGAAAAAAAAAATCTTTCACAATATATTATATTATTTTCCTTTTGTCATGATGCGAAAGTTTTCAATATCTTTATCAATAATGAATTGATTGATCATAATTATCTCCATACAAATCATTTATATTTATTTGTTTTTCATAAATAATAACTAGATTTGTTCAACCATCTATATTTAAAAAAAAAAATTAATATCATTAAATGTATTTGCTGTGGACTATTCAAATTGCAACAAAAAAATTTAATATCATTAAATGTATTTGTTGTTGTTGATTGTTCGAATTGCAACAGCAATAATTAAATGTATTTGTTGTTGTTGACTATTCAAATTGCAACAGCATAGTGTTCCATGCAATATCGTAATACCATGAATGAAAAGGAGTAAACTAACGGTTCGATGTTTTACCCTTCGTTTTTGGTGCCCTCCATGGTCGACGGTCATTCTCCGACTACTCAGATGTACGCACTTTGTCTGCTCCAACAATGTCTGTCTCCTCCATTTTACCAACCTCCTCGTGTGCGTTTCCATTATGGTCTAGCTGTGAATGATGGTGCACACCATGCATAATGCACCATGCATGCATGATGTTGCTCCCACACTATGATTTCAAATTTCAAACACCATACATGACGCTGCTCTCACACGATGATTTCAAATTTCAAAATGATGGTGCACACCATGCATAATGTCACCCTCACACCATGATTTCAAATTTCAAATACCATGCATGATGCTGCGCTCACACCATGATTTCAAATTAAGAGTGAGAATGAAATTTTGAAATAAAGAAGAAAGATATTTGGGTTTCTTTCTTTCTAATTTATATATATTTGGTGAGGTCCATGTTTAACATTTAGAACGTCTCTACTACTAATGGAAGGTTTTTCTTGAAGCATCTATAACTTCAGTGATTTGAAAACAATTATCTCTAGTTTGACAACGGAGACAATCTCTACCTCAATGCCCTTCCATTCCTTTCATGATATTTTCCACTTGTTTTCTAAGCATGTAAATTCATACGTATTGTTGTATTTGTTTTATTTCCATAGTTCGATTTGCAAATATTTTTTTTTTTGCTTCAAATTTGAATAATTTATGGGATTCCAACTTGAAGTGATTATAAGAGAAATATAATTTGAAAATTTATGCAGATTTAAGGTGGAGCGATAATAATAGTAAATATTTTTTGCAGCTTTAAAAAAGAGCGATAATAACATTACATATGTAGCTTGTTCACTGAAAATATTTTATGCAGCTTGCTCATGAACAATGATAGACTTGTTTTTTTTGCAACTTTAAGGAGGAGCGTAACAATAGTAAACTTTTTATGCAATTCATGGTAAATTTTTTATGCAGTGTGCTCATAAACAATGCTAGACTTTTTTTTTGTTGCAAATTTAAGGAGGAGCTATAATATTAGTAAATCTTTATGCAACTCATGTAAAAAAATGGCATAATTTTAAGATTCGGTGTATAGGCATAATTTTATCAATTTTTTTATAAAATCACCTAAAATCTTCAAACATTTTAAACATATAACCATATTTTTTATAGATTTTTTTTGTATTTGAATAAATAGCTTTGAGCTGAGTTACCAAACTATGAGAAAGAAAAAGGGCACAACAGAATAAATAAATAACTATGGTTGCCTGCTTATAAATAAATATCAAAAACTTCACAATAACAATATAATTTGCAACATGTAAAACATAAATTTCAACAAACAATACTCTGTTTTAGTAACCTACATGGGAGTTTCAACCATTACGATTAAGTTGCCGCATC
Source organism: Pinus taeda (assembly GCA_000404065.3). Lineage (NCBI taxonomy): Eukaryota > Viridiplantae > Streptophyta > Pinopsida > Pinales > Pinaceae > Pinus > Pinus taeda. Next base: position 171,447 of record APFE031443718.1, read on the forward strand.
TAGAAATAGAGGAGTTGCCACCACTAAATAAGGAGTTGCAGCGAATTTTTAAATTATATAATTTGTTTGATTCATATATTTGCTTTGGTTCATTTTTCACAAGATTAAGTTGCTTAATAGCTAAATCAAGAAAAAAAAGGCTAAAAAATCCAATTTGGTGGAAAACTAATTATGGTGATGAATGCATGCTTAACAAGATCAATGCTAAATCAATTAAACATCAATCACGATACAAATTTCTGCAATTCAAATATTATATCTCTTCAATCATTTATATCTTTAAAAAAAGTTGATTATATTCAAAATTTGATTTTGAATCACTTTATGGCATAAAATATTTTTTAAAATTGAAAGTAAAATTGGATAACATTTTACAACCAAGTCAAAGCCAATTAAATTCATGTGAGAAAACTCTCAAAAATTAACTTGTCACTTAAATTAACCTCAGACCACAATAAGAATAAATTATGGTGAAATGTGTTATTTAACAAAATGATAAAAAAAATGCATTAAATAAGATGGTTCTAATAAAAAATCAAACTATTATTGATTAAATTTTGAAATAATAAAATCAAATAAAACAAAATTGTTAAAAAAATTAATTTTATTAAAATAACTAATTTTGTAATTTAAAAGAAAAATTTTCTAATTAATTTATTTATATATGAATATGGTATAGAAGTTGACACCATGCCACTAAAGTTTTAGTAACGAGATATATGTGAGTTATCACCATTACAAGGGACTTGCCGCCCCTATAACAACGGAATAAGGGAGTTGCCACCACTAGGACAAGGTGTTACAGTTATATAATTTAATGTAAAAATCACCATTATGTCAAAGTCATGGAAATAGGGGACTTTCAGCCACTAGAACAAGGAGTTACAAAATACCATTAAAGTTTTAGTAACAAGCTATAGATGAGTTAAGATGAGTTGCCACCATTACAAGAGAGTTGTTGCAACTGTAACACAGAAACAAGGGAGTAGTCGCAACTGTAACAAGGAAATGTTGTTGCAACTGTAACACAGAAACAAGGGAGTTGTCGCAACTGTAACAAGGAAATTACAGGGGAGTTGGTGCCACTAGGGCAATGAGTTGCAACCACATAATTTAAAGTAAAAAATCACCATTATGTCAAAGTCATTGGTACAAAACTCCTTGACCAAATAATAATAATAATAATTGATGCTAAGGTCTTAAATACCTTCAAAGACATCTATAGATTCTGCTAATTTTTAAAGCATATGATTGGTTTGGTTCACATTTCAAAGGCTTGAATTGCAAAGACATATATCTTTGCCAAATAAATGCTCTCCTCAAAGGGCTCCATTAATGAATAAGCTTATGGATGATTGAAACATAGTAGTGTGATCAATTAAATTTAAACAAAATCAATGAACTTTTTACTTAGATAATGAAAAAAACAATGGAATAAAACTTATGGGTTGCAAAAATATTTTTAAATAAATTTTAATTTTGAAATTCAAAATATTTATTTGTTTTAAATGTTATGTTGATTCTTTAAACCGTGATAATAAGAGGTCTTTAAATATGTAAGACCCATCTCATTCTATGTAGTTATAATTCCTTTAATGCAAGCTATGATTTGCATATTAATTTTCACAGGGTGTAAAAGAAAATTAAAGCTTTGAACTTGTGGTTGCAAGATCCAATAAAATTAGACCTTTGAAGTTGTGGTTGCATGATCCCTTTCAAAGGTAAGCGGATTGTGTTCATTACAACTTCAAATTGTTCCATTGGTAGGAATTCATATACGTGAGTTTTTAGATACCTATTGGGTTTAGAACGCGATAATGAAAATTATGTTTAGTTTGCAATTTTAGAAAGCTATAAATAAGAGCCAAAATAACATTTCAATCAAGATTTTAAATGTGGATTTTTTTATTTTATTTATTTTTTACATTTACCATGCTATTTTTCCAAAAAAATAAGTTTAATATCTTTTGATCTGTTATGCAACCAACTCACAAAATAAAATAAAAGATAGATCAACGAGTTCAAAATCAGCCTCTTCGAGGGGGCAACCTCCTTTACATTACACAAATGAACAATTCTTGGATTATTCAAATGACATAACCTCCTTTTTATATATAGGAGTCTAGGGGGTCACAATATAATCAGAGCCGACATAACAATAACAATGTAAGGGTGCCACAATAACAATAGTGGGCTTCTATGGGGCACACCAATAACAATAAGAGGGCTATACTAATAACAATGAGGGAATACACTAGTATTATAGGGACCTAACATGCCCCTCTCCTTAAAAAAAAAACATTGTCCTCAATGCTTGAGTAGTTCTGGATGCTTTTGTATAAAATTATCATCCTCCAATGTGGAATCTTCCGTGGGTAAGTTCTTCCACTTGAAGAGATACTCTAAAATTGATCGATTTCGTAACTTTCGAGTTTTTGTTTCCGTGACTACTTCAGGTTCCAATATGATTTTTCTTTCCTCGTCAAGTTCTAGCAATATTGTTTGAACTGGGAGCTTGTCACCTATAACCTTCTTTAAGCATGACACATGGAAAACTGGGTGCACTCGGGAAGTTGCAGGAAGCTCCAATTTGTATGCCATAGTACCTATCTTTTGCAACACCTTGTATGGACCATAATACTTTGGGGATAATTTATTATCCTTCTTAGCTTGCGTGAGGGACATTTGTTTATATGGTTATCGCTGTAGGAATACCCAATCACCTACATCGAAACTTCTTTTGCTGCGATGTTGATCTTCTTATTGTTTCATTCTATTCTGCACCAAGGTGAGGTTATCATTTAAGAGTTGGAGAACTTGTTGTTAATGCTCAATGTAATCTTCCACTCCTTGAACCTTAGAATTTTCTCTTAAATATGATGTGATGGATGGTGGATGATATCCATAAAGTGCATAAATGGGGTCATTTTTGTTGTAGTATGGAAGGAAGTGTTATAGCACCATTCAGCCAAAGGCAACCATTTGACCCATTGTGTCTGTTTATCAAATACAAAGCAACGAAGATATCCTTCCAAACATTTGTTTACTATCTCAATTTTCCCATCAGATTCCATAAAGTTCCATAAAAGGGGTCATTTTTGTTGCAGTATGGAAGGAAGTGTTATACCACCATTCAGCCAAAGGCAACCCTTTGACCCATTATGTCTATTTATCAGATACAAAGCAACAAAGATATCCTAGCAAACATTTGTTTACTATCTCAGTTTGCCCATCAGATTCCATAAAGTGCCATAAATGGGTCATTTTGTTGCAGTATGGAAGGAAGTGTTATACCATCATTCAGCCAAAGATAACCATTTGACTCATTGTGCCTATTTATCAAATACAAAGAAACGAAGATATCCTTCCAAACATTTGTTTACTATCTCAGTTTTCCCATCAGATTGAGGATGATAAGGTTAGCTATGAGCTAATTGAGTACCCACACAAGAAAATAATTCGATCCAAAAATTTCCAATGAAAATAGGATCTCTGTCGCTTACAATAAGCTTTGAGTTTTTATGTAGCTTTTTAATTGTTTCCATAAATGCAATAACAACTGTACTAGCTTTAAATGGATGAGATAATGCACAAAAGTGTGCCTACTTGGTAAGTCTATCAACTACCACCATGATGACACTCTTTCCTTCGGACTTGGGTAAACTTGTTGTTAAAAACATACATGGAAGCAACAGAATATGAAAGATAAGCATGAGATTGTTTTTCTTATTCACAATGATACATATTTATAATACATAGGAGTGAATGTTGGTTTCATATTCCAAGTGGTCCCTTGGACTCCTTTTGGCTAGTCAGCGTCCACACCAACCCTTAGAGGATTAGGTGTCCAACATTCCCCCCCTTAATCTAAACGGTTATGTATGAGTCCAAGAAGTGAGTTGTAATACAAAATGTGCAAAAATGCATGACAACACTAGGCTGAATGTGCTCTCTGAAATGTTGGTATAAAAAGTGGTGGTTTAAGGATGACCACCAACACTGGAACACTTAGTGTAGTTCCCAGAACTCTTCCAAGTCTGGCATGAAGCTCAAGTCTTTTGCTAGAGGAAGTGCTCCTAATGTTTTGAAGAGGGAAACCTCAACCTGAAAAGGGAGGTCTCAACCTGTGATGGTTTAAGGATGACCAACAACTCTGGAACGCTTAATGCAATTCCTAGAACTCTTCCAAAACTGGCAAGAAGCTGAAATCTTCTGCTAAAGGAAGTGTCCCCAATTCTTTGAAGAGGTATCATCAACTGAAGGCATTCTCAAGGGCATCTTTGTCTCTGGCTACAACTCTGAATCTGGTATGGCAGGTTGTGGCTCAGGCTCACTTGATGTGGCTTTGAAGGTTGTAGATGACCATCATTTCCCTCCCCCTGTCAGACACAAGGTGAGATGATGGAGAAAATTTCTCAACTACAAGACTATTCAATACTCTAGAACAAGTTCGAACATATGACTGGAATATCTTCTTGGCTGTTGATGCCCATTGCCAAGAAGCGATCCATCCAAGATGACCCTTTGTTCTTGCAGTAGGCTTGTTTCTGAAGCATCTGTGTGAAGAATGGGTGGTTTTATGATAGTGCTCACATGGATGAAGATCAAAACAGTGATCTTTCATATGGCCAACTCGGTCACAGTGTTGGCATCTCATAATCTGTTGCTGTGGAAGAGGGGCAGAATCTGAAACAACTGAAGGTGAACTGTCATGAGGAGCAGGTGAAGATGAACCATCCTGAAGAAATCCAACACTTTGAAATTGAATTGGTTTGGAGTAGTTTGGAATATGAAAGGACACTTCCTTGTCATATCAAAGACCAGTTTTGTGCCTATTGCTAACAAGCTCTTCCCAAGGTCTAATGACCAACTTGGGAAGTGCAAACTAAATTTCTGCATCTGCATACTAAATCTGAATGAACTGTAACATTATTGACTTGCTGCTGATGGGTTGTTGTCTCAATGTTCTGAATAGAAACAGGTTCAAAATGACGACTCCATTGTTGTAATTCTTCTTGTTGTAGCTGAGATTCAAGCTACAAAAATTCAATCTTCTCTTGTGCATTTTGCAAACAAGTTTTAATGTCAACAAGAGAAACTTTGTTGATTCTTACTTTATCATGATCAGAGGAATGTATCAGAGCTTTTAAGAACTCTAATACTTCACCAATTAGAGCCATTTTTCAACAAGTTAACCTCAAAAATTAGTAAAACAATGAGGACCTCAACGCACTCGAAACTCTAATATAATGCCAAGACAAAGAAGCTTTCAATAGTCTCCAATCTCCAAATTAGTTCAAATATCGAAAACCCCACCTACTATAACTCTTCTGCTAAACTAAACATAATGTCCATAAATAAGAATTTCACCACACAAGATATTGGTTGCACCAATCCTTTCCCAGTCTAGCCCAATCATAGGATTTTAAGAGACAAATGTCTTAATATATAAAGCCTGATAAAAATAGAAAGGGAACAATGCTTCGAACTATGGATTCAAAACCTCCATCGATGCAATGGAAATGGGCAAAGCGACATTTGTGATTTCTGTGCTCTTTATACTTTTCTGTGGTGTTGTTAACAGGTTTCACTGAATTCTACAGGATTACCAGAGAAGACCTTCATCCCGACAATCACAGATACTAATGGAGGACAACCTCTTTCACCAATTGAAGATTCTGATCTCAGCAAAACTTGATATGATGATACACCATACATTTTTGGAGCTACTGATGGGATAACTATTTCTGCTGATCCCAAGACTAGTATGTTGTACTCTAACAGTGTGCCACCATATATTGCATCGCCAAAAGTTTACAGTAATGCATGTTCCATGGGTCCAGTGAACGACATTAACTAGGAGTTTCAATGCGCAAAGGCTGCTGGAGATTAGTTAACACATAATGAATCAACAAATCAACATTGGAGCTTTGGTAAGGCAGAACTTTATGCATATAAACCAACTGTATACCAGCGCACAAACCATGTAACTCATGCTCTCCAATCAACAGAGGGACTGACCTTCAATGCATTGAACAACACCAGGTGTCAACTGCCACACTGTTTGTATTCCCTTAAACCTTTAAACCTTCAAATGATGATTCAACGCAAAGAACCAACCAAGGGACTAATTCATATAAAGCATTGCATGAACTCGGTTGTCACAAGTCAACTTCATAATTGGATGTCACAACTCAACTTCATAACCAACGTACATTCAACACACGTACCAATGGAAACATGAAATCTTGCAGGACCAAATCCAACACTGCCCCTTGTAATGCCTCCTGTAGTTGTAGCTACGCAGAAGCCTGAAGAGAAATCTTCCAAATCTACTAGCAAAGTTTCACTAATTGGGGGTGTAATGGGAGGTTTTCTTGCATTAGTCTTGGTTTCTGCACTTTTCTATTTAGTGTGCCGTTGCAGGGGAACGATGACTGGAGAGGAGGGGCCTTCTGGATGGCTTCCCCTGACCTTTTATGGAGGGAAATCCCATACCATAGGTAGTAAATCTTCTGGGAAAAGTGGCACTGGCAGTTATGCTTCATGTGCACCGGCAGGTCTCTGTAGGCACTTTACACTTGCAGAGATCAAAGAGGCCACTAATCAATTCGATGAATCTCGGGTGATTGGTGTGGGTGGTTTTGGGAAAGTTTATGAAGGAGAGATTGATGGAGGCACCCGCTAATTCTCTAGGTTTGCTTAACATCACCTTTGTTCCAGAGAATGGCAACAAATCTTATGCATTTGTGAATGGGTTTGAGATTGTATCTATTCCTGACCTGTTCAACTATAACATAATTGAGCAAGTGGAATATGGAGCCTAGCACAACATTGAGCCTGAGAATGGAATGAATACCACGACTAATGCCAGAAACAAGGCAGTGTGTCAGAGAGTGTCCAGAATGGCAGAGCTACACCTCTGCAATGGCAGAGAGCATTTTTAGAATCCACTGGAGCTAGGGAGTAGGTGCAGATTTCATAGCGTTAAAGGAGGCATAGATTGAGGAAACAACTTGGATGGCAAATGATTTCATGCAGGAGTGGTTATGGAAGATGGCAGTTACTACAAAATTATGCCCTTAGGTAGTTCAGGAGAGAGAACAATCATATTTTCAGGTAAAGGAGCATCCAGAGCAGAGAAGAACCAAAGTGACAGTGAAGCAATTTCAAAAGGCACAAAACCGATAAGGAGAAGTTCTTAGATCTACAAAGGCCACAAAACAATGGCTCAAATTTGAGCAGGGCAAGAGAACGGCCACTCTGATACCATGTTAAACACATACATGGCAGCAACAAAATATGAAAGATAATCATGAGATTATTTTTCTTATTCACATTGATACATATTTATAATACATAGGATTGACCCTTGGTTTCATATTCCAAGTGGTCCCTTGGACTCCTTTTGGCTATTCAGCTTCCACACTAACCCTTAGAGGATTAGGTGTCCAACACTTATGATAAAATCCATTGAAACTTCCTCCCAATGTTGACTTGGAATAGATAAAGGTTGTGACAAACCTGGGGTCTTAATTGTCTCAACTTTATTTTGTTGGTAAACCAAAAATTCCGCCACAAACTTTTGAATATCAGATTTAAGGCCATCCCAAAAAAATTCCTTCTTAATATTATGGTAAGATTTTAAAAATCTCAAGTGCCCTCCTAAGGGAGAGGTGTGCAATTCCAGAAGAATCTTTTGTTTGAGTTTGGAATTCTTACAAAGGTATAAGTGATCTTTGTACCATAATAAATCATTTTTCCAGCTAAATGTATTAGATGTACTAGGATCTTGCTACAACTTTTGAACGAGTGCCCACTCTCCTTCGTCATTCTTCCATCGATCCCTCGCTTTGGTTATCCAATCTGGTTGGATAATAGAAATGGCACAAAACAATGCTTCCACATCCTCATCCTTTCTTGAGAGTGCATCTGCAACAACATTTTGCTTCCCCTTTTTGTAGATGATTTCAAAGTCATAACCAACATCTTTGTGACCCATTTTTGCTGCTCTTTTGAAAGATAATATTTGTCTAAAAATATTAAGCAATCCACATCTGTTTTACCTTGAAGTGCCTTCCCATTAGTAAGGTACCTTTCTAAGTGCATGTAGTATTCCAACATTTTCTTCTCATAAATAGCTTTGTGTAAAATTTCTTTGATTAGACGACTTTCAAGCAATGGGTCTTCCTTCTTGCATTAAAACAACATCAATTCCATTTCTTGAGGCATCACATTCCACAATAAAGGTTTTTGTGAAGTCTAGCGTAGCTAAGACCGGTGCTTGGCACATTGCCTCTTTAAGATGCTTAAAGGCCTTAGTTGCTTATGGAGTCCAAGAAAATGCATCTTTCTTCAGTAATGTTGTTAGAGGTGCTACTATTCTCCCATAATTCTTAACAAACTTGTGATAATACCCTGGCAACCTGAGAAATCCTCACAGATGCTTTATGGATGTGGGGATTTTCCATTCCTTAATGGCTTTAATTTTGTTAGGGTCTACCTTAACACCCTCATGAGATACAATATGATCTAGATATTCCACCTCGTATACTCCAAAGAAACATTTGGAGGTTTTTGCATATAATTGTTTCTCCTCTAATAGCTTGAGCACCCTGTCAACATGGTCAACATGATCCTTCTAAGACTTGTTGTAGATTAGTATATCATCAAAAAATACTAACAAAAATTTTCTAAGGAAGGCTTTGAAAATGGAATTCATCAAACTTTGAAATGTAGAAGGTGCATTGGTAAGGCCAAAAGGCATGACCAAAAAATTCATAATAACCTTCATGAGTTCTAAATGTTGTTTTCGGAACATCTTCAGTCTTCATTCTTATTTGATGATATCCTGAACAAAGATCCAACTTGGTGAATTAAATTGCTCCTTGTAATTCATCCAATAATTCATCAATGACACGAATGGGGAATTTATCTTTAATAGTGAGCTTGTTGAGCTCCCTATAATCTGGACACATGCGCCATGATCCATCCTTCTTGTGCACCAATACTACTGGAGCAGAGAAAGAACTTTGACTAGGTTAAATTATACTAGCCTCTGGCATTTCTACAACCATGCATTCAATTTCACTCTTTTGGGCATAGGGATATCTGTAAGGCCTGATGTTTGGAGGAATACTTCATGGAATCAAATGAATAGCATGATCATGATCATGAATAGGTGGGAGGCCTTTGGGAGTTTCAAATACATTGAAATGATTGTCCAAGACTTTTTGGAGGTCTGGAGAAATAAATGATTTTGATGTTTGAACCTCTAGTTAACATAATTGTGTAATTATGCCTCGTTGTTCTTTATTTAGATGCTTTGTCATGCTATTAGAGCTGATTATATTTCATGGTTTCCCTGCGATACCCCTTAATTCAACTTCCTTTCCTTCCTAAAAAAAATCAAGAAGAGTTCTTAAAAATTAAAAGCTATCGTACCCAAAGATTGTAACCATTGGACTCCTAGTACAACATCAGCACCACCCACTGGAATGGAAAGCATTGGACTATTCAATACATATTCTCCCATGGATAGATAGATATTATGGCACTTTCAAGAGAAATTTATGGTTCCTCCATTTGCAACCATCACATAACACTCTAGTGCTGGATATAGGAAGCAATTTAATTCCTTTGCTATATTACAATGAATAAAATTATGGGTACTACCTGAATCAATCAAGATTATTACCTTTTTCTTCTTGATATGTCCTTCTATATTGAGAGTTTGAGGAGTGGTAATTTCTGCCAATGCATTACAAGATATGGTCGGATTCATTTATTCTTTCTCTGGGGTTGATTCCTAGTGTATATCCTTCTCTTTTGATGTTTCTTGTTCCTTTTCTTCCTCCTCTTCACAATCAATGTAGAATAATTTATTCTTAGCACACTTATGACCTTTAGTGTATTTGCTATCACAACTGTAACAAAGCCCTTTTTCTCATTTTTCCTTCAATTGTTGTGGTGTCAACCTTGTAGGTTGTGGAAGACTAGGACCAGTAACACTTCCATCTTTATAGTTGTGATTGGTAGACTTCCTTGTTGCCATAATTTTGCTTTCAAATTTTCTTGCCACTCTGAATGCCTTCTTCAATGAATCAGGTTCCCAAAGGCGAACCTAATGTTGGATGTTATCTTTTAAAGTTCCTATGAAGACATCAATCCTATGCTGCTTTGGAATATCGGTTACCATAATATTCAATTTTTGGAAGTCTTCAATGTGCTTCACCATTGAACCCTTTTGTTTGAGATTTATCAATTGGCTAAAGAAGGTGTTGCTCTTTGTCTCTTCATAATCTGTTATCATTTCCTCTGTAAAATTGACTAGGTGACAAGTGGTTTACGAGAACAAAGCCATCTATACCATACGAATTGATTGGGTTTTAAATATAAAGATGCAATATGTACCTTTTGTGAGGGTTGCACATCTTGTAGATCAAAATATTGCTCCATCTATAGTATCCAAGTTACTGGATCCTTGCCATCAACCTTCCTCATCTCTATCTTTGGAATGTGGTGGTTTTTAAACCCCACATGGGAGTCTCTAAAATTGTGATTGATATTTCTTTTGTCTTCATCATGATTTTCATGGATTTCCTTGTCACCAATGGGACACCTTTCTTCTAGCAACTTTGCCAAACCTTCTTTCAATCCTTCTATCTTGACATTCATCATTGCTTCCATGTCTGGTTTTAAACCATCATTCAAACCTACCATGTCCCTTTTTATACCATCTATATTAACATTCATCATGGCTTCCAATTCATTTTTTGTTACTTTTTGCGAGAGCGAAATTTGTTGCATTTGGTCTTGCAATTTTGATATATCATGTTGCATTTCTTCCTCTTCTTCATGTGTCATACTGGAGCTTGCGGGTTGCTTACTAGGTGTTTCCATTTTATTTCTTCGGGGTATCAATTAATGATAATTATGCTTCACTATGCCCTTTGAATTACTTCAAACTAAGTTTTTAAACCAAACTTATGCAAAGTTTTAAAAAGACTACACACCATTTTTTTTTGCTTCGTAGGAGTTCTATATTGAATATGTTGTATCTCTATAATTTCGGATCTCCAAGGTCTGAAATTTCATCTTGTGGTAGCCCTCCAAGTCTTCTTTCCAACTCCACAGGTCTGATCAATATTGGTGTCTTCAAGAAAAAGTTAGGCCAAATCTCCCACGATGACCTGATTATAAACTTCTTTAGTAGAGAAAACTTGTACGAAGTGCCACGTATCACTGTTTCAACCTTTGGACTTGAAAACACTATATCGAAAACTAAAGTCCATCCTCTTTCTGTACCTTCTTACGAAATTTCAATCTGATACTTAGAGAGAAATTTATGACGATTTTCCCAAGGTCACCTGTTTGGGATGTAATTTGGGATCTTGCAAAAACCCTAACTTCCTTGGATCATATATATGAAAATATAGCGAGGCAAGATTTAAAATTTGGATCTAAGGTTCAACGAGATTTCAGCGCAAATGATTTTCTTTTTTTTAGCTTCTAAAACATCGTAGAAAAAAAGTTATTGCGAAAATGCCATGATGTCCTGTTTGGAGTAGCGAAACCTAGAATCCAAAGCTGTGATACCAAATGTTATGCAACCAACTCACAAAATAGAAGAAAAGATAGATCAACGACTTCAAAATCAGTCGCTTCGAGGGGGAAACCTCATTTACATTACACAAATGAACAATTCTTGGATGATTCAAATGACATAACCTCGTTTCTATGTATAAGAGTATAAGGGGTCATAATATAATCAGAGTCGACATAACAATAATAATGTAAGGGTACCAAAATAACAATAGTGGGCTTTTATGGGGCACAACAATAACAATAAGGGGGCTACACTAATAACAATGAGGGAATACACTAGTATTATAGGGACCTAACATGAACTCACATATATGATATATATGCATTTAACGTGTTGAAACACATAAGTAGAATTTGTGTAGAATTCGTCAAAACGTGGTAGATTTTAATTTATAAAACAAGAGTTCAATGTGTTCTTGCAATTCAAACATTATATCTTATATCTTAAAAAAAATATGTTGATTATATCCAAAAAGTGATTTTGAATTACTTTATTGTATAAAATAATTTTTTAAATTCAAAATAAAATTGTAAAATCTTTTACAACCAAGTAGGGGCGAATTAAATTAAGGTGAGAAAACTCAATTAATTCGTCACGCAAATTAACCTCATATTACAATAAACATAAATTATGATGAAATGTATTATTTAACAGAATGATAAAAAAATGCATCAAATAAGAGTGGTTCTAATCAAAAGAAAGTTATTATTGATTAAATTTTGAAATAATAAAATTAAGTAAAACAAAATTTAGTTAAAGAAATTTGATTAATAATTGTGGTTGTTAATAAATGTGGTTGCAACTCCCTTGTTTCCTTGTTACAGTTGAGACAACTTTGATGTTTACTTGTTATAGTTGCGACAACTCCCCTATAATGGTGGCAACTCCTCTATAGCTTGTTTACTATAGCTTTAATGGTATGGTGTCAACTTCTCCACCATATTTACACATAAATAAATTAAATAGAAAAAATTCTTTCAAACTGGAAAATTAATTATTTCAAATTATTTCTCAATTTTTTTTAACTAAATTTTGTTTTACTTAATTGTATCATTTCAAAATTTAATCAATAATAACTTACTTTTGATTAGAACCACTCTTACTTGACGCATTCTTAATCATTCTGTTAAATAATACATTTCATCATAATTTGCTTATTGTAATATGAAGTTAATTTAAGTGACAAGTTAAAAAATGAGTTTTATCACCTTAATTTAATTTGCCCCTACTTGGTTGTAAAATGTTTTACAATTTTATTTTGAATTTTAAAAATTATTTTATACCATAAAGTGAATCAAAATCACGTTTTAGATATAATCAACATATATTTTTTTAAGATATAATGTTTGAATTGTAAGAACACATTAAACTTCTGTTTTATAAATTAAAATCTATGAGGTTTTGACAAATTCTACCTATGTGTTTCAACAAATTAAATGCCTATATATCATATATCTGGGATCAATAGACATTTAACAGTTTTTGTTTTTGTTTGTTTGTTTGTTTGTTTTTGTTTTTGTTTTTTTTTTTGTTTTTGTTTGTTTTTTTTAATATATATATATATATATATATATATATATTTGTTTTGTTTTTTGGTTTGTTTTTGTTTTATATATATATATATAATTATATAATATATATATATATTTATATATATATATCTATTTTTTTTTTCTTCGCATTTAAAATTTTGATTAAAATGCTATTTTGGCTATTATTTATAGTTTTCTAAAAATTGCAAACTAAACTTAATTTTCATTATTACACTCTAAAGCTAAGAAGCATTTAAAAACTTACCTAGTTTATAGGTAATGAACACTATCCACCTACCATTGAAAGGGATCATGCAACCACAAGTTCAAAGCTTTAATTTTCTTTTACACCCTGTGAAAATTCATATGCAATCATAAACTGCATTAAAAGAATTATAACTACATGGAAAGAGAGGCCTTACATATTTAAAGACTTTTTATTATCACAATTTAAAGAATCAACATAATATTTAAAACAAATAAATAATTTAAAAAAATTGGAAATGACATTTTGAATTTCAAAATTTAAAATTAATTTTTTTTTTTTTTTTTTGTAGGCTGGGGCGGGACTCTCCGATTTACATGTCCATTAAATACCCCTCAACGGGGGAAGGGTAGCCCAAGATTTGCATGTCCATTAAGTACCCCTCAACGGGGGAAGGGTAGCCCAAGATTTGAACCCAAGACTTCTCGATTTACATGTCCATTAAGTACCCCTCAACGGGGGAAGGGTAGCCCAAGATTTGAACCCAAGACTTCCGGTTGGGTGAGACTTCATTTCCACGGCCATTGCCGCTTGAGCTACCCCATGTGGACAAAATTAAAATTAATTTAAAAATATTGCTATAAATGATTTATTTTATTTTGTTGTTTTTTTTCTAAGTAAATATAAAATATAAATTAATTGATTTTGTTCAAATTTAATTCACACTACTATGTTTCAATCATCCATAAGTATGTTCATTAATGGATCTTTCGAGGAAGACATTTATTTGGTAAAAATATATGTCCTTACAGTTCAAACCTTTGAAATATGAACCAAACCAATCATATGATTTAAAATTAGGACAATGTATATATGTCCTTGAAAGTATTTAAGACCTTAGATCAATTATTATTGTTATTATTTGGTTCCAGAGTTTTATACCAGTGACTTTGACATAATGATGATTTTTTACTTTAAATAATATGGTTGTGTCTCCTTGTTCTGGTGACCCGAACTCCCCTGTTTCCTTATTACAATTGCGACAACTCCCTGTGCCTGTGAGATTACCCCCTTGTTTCCTTGTCACAGTTGGGACAACTCCCCGTAATGGTGGTAACTCACTTGTTACTAAAACTTTACTCGTATGATGTAACTCATTGTTATAATGGGAGCAACTCCCTTGTTTCCTTTTTACTGTGCAACAAATCCCTTGTTCCCTTGTTACAGTTGGGACAACTCATCCACAACTTACCTATAACTTGTTACTAAAACTTTACTGGTATGGTGTCAACTTTTATACCATATTCACATATAAATAAATTAATTAGAAAATTTTCTTTTAAATTGCATTTTTTTAAAACTATTTTTGGTTTATTTAATTTTATTATTTCAAAATTTAATCAATAATAGTTTGATTTTTTTATTAGAACCATTTTATTTAATGCATTTTTTATTATTCTCTTAAATAAATCTATTTTATCATAATTTATGCTTTATGGTGATATTGTGATGTGATATTGTGATTTGAGGTTAATTTAAGAGGCAAGTTAATTTTTCACAGTTTTCTCACCTGAATTTAATTGACTCTAACTTGGTTATAAAATGTTATACAATTTTATTTTGAATTTTAAAATATATTTTGTTCCATAAAGTGATTCAAAATCAAATTTCAATACAATCAACATTTTCTTTTAAGATATAAATGTTTGAAGAGATATAATATTTGAATTGCAGAATTTTTTATCCTAATTGATGTTTCATTGATTTAGCATAAATCTTGTTAATCTTGCATTCATCATCATAATTAGTTTTCTACCCAATTAGATTTTTTAGCCTTTTCGTTTTTATTGATTTAGCTATTATGCAAGTCAATCTTGTGAAAAGTGAACCAAAGCAAATATATGAATCAAATAAATTATATAATTTACTCCTTGTTTAGTTGCCAATCAAATAAATTATATAATTTACTCCTTGTTTAGTGGTGGCAACTTCTTCATTTCTAGTTGCAACAACTCCCATGTAGGTTACTAAAACAAATTATTTTTTGTTGAAATCTATGTTTTACATGTTGCAAATTATAGTGTTGTTGTGATTGTTTTGAAATTTATTTATAAGTTGGCAACAATAGCTATTTATTTGGTTGTGCCATCTTTCTTTCACCACAAATTTATTTGGTTGTTTACATTCTCACAATTTAATAACTCAGTTCATGGTAACAAAACTATTTATTCAAATAAAAAAAAATCTATAAAAAATATGATTATATGTTTAAAATCTTTGATTATATTCGTTCATCTATTGTTCGTTGTTCCACTATCTAACCATTCTTCCACACGCTCGTGCTAATCAAAGCCTTAGCGTCCACAGCCTTGTTCCGTCATTTTTCTCACCATCGGCCCACATTAGCTTCCTCGTCTTCCGCTATATTCATTTGCTTCCACCTTTTAACGTACTGCTGCTCCTCTAATAGTCTGCACAGCGCCCATCAACGGATCAACCACTGCCCCACGCAGCCTCTGCCCTGCCGCTTTAGCCGTTACTCCTGTCGCTTTAGCCGTTACTCCTGTCGCTGTAGCCGTTACTCCTGTCGCTGCCTCTATTAATTCTATTCAACCATTGCCCTAGCATCGACACCAACCGCACTGATCGTGGAACCATCTGCTTGTCTTTCCAACCATTTCCCTGCTACACCATCACCGGCACGCTGTTGACCAACTCGGACCTGTGCGTAGCAGCCAATCGGACTGCGGTTCTTTTGAAAACTCTGCGGTAATATTTGATTTGCGAATAGTCAAAGGTTACGGTCTTTCAACGTAACCATTCAAAGTTAATGATATATATATATAACCAAAAAAATAAATAAATTATAAGTGATTGTGTTATATATATATCATATTTTTATTATATATATATTATATATATTTAATTAAAAGTTAATATAATTTTAATATATTAGATATATATTATATATATATTAATTAATAATTATAAATTATAACTATTATAGTTTATAATTATTAAAAAAAAAATAAAAATAAAATATTATTTATTAATTTAATTAAATTAAAAAAAAAAAAGGGAAGGAAAATTTTTAGCTGGCAAATAAATACACGCCTCCGCATACCCGCTCAATGTCGACAATGACAATGGCGGATTTTCAGAAAAGATTGGTTGATGCAGAGCAAAAGATAGGTAGCAACCACGACGAGATCAGTAAAAGAGTAAATGGAGTTGAGAGCAAGCTTGGGGAGCAAGCGCACAAAATCAAAAATCTTGAAGATACAACAAGTCGAATAGAAATAAAGATGAAAAATTACCATGCCGAGACAGAAGCAGGGATCAAAGAGGTCCTAACAATGCTGACAAGTCTGTGTAAAAGGTCGAATTGTACACCCGAACAACTATTAAAAGAGGATGAAGAAAATCAAGAACATCTCTCATCAGGTTCAACCAAGTCAACAAATTCTCATGAAAAGGTTGAATCCCCAAGGAAATCAGCGGCACCCCACCAAGAAGCAAGTAACACTGCCATTACAAACAAGCAAATTTGGGATGCCCTTAATAATCAACACCCTCTTTTTGCTCAACCATTAGCCACATACCAGAAGAGGGTAAAGGTCGAGATACCTAAATTCGATGGGAACGAAAAAAACACGGTTGCATGGATAAATAAAGCAGAAGAATACCTCGAGATATATGACATCACTGACGATGATGAAAAACTCAGACATGCATCCATGAAAGTGGAGGGAGAAGCATATAACTGGTATATGTGGTGGAAAAAGACAACACAAGTCATTAGCTGGAGGAAATTTAAAGATGCATTCTTTAAAAGATTCCAAGGTGTAAAGGAAGAAGAATTCTTTTCAAAACTCATCAAACTACGACAAAAAGGAAGTGTCGATGAATACACACAAGAATGGGAGACTTTAGTAACACGAGTACCTGGGTTGTCGGAATCTCGTTTAATCCAGTCATACATCTCGGGACTTAAAACCCATTTACAAGTAGAACTTGAGATGCATGACATTTCATCAATAGAAGTAGCAAGACGAAAAGCAAAAACAGCCGAAAAGAAATTTGAACAAATATTTTGGTCAACAACTGAAAAAACATATGTAAGACGAAGAACACCTCAGTATGCAGACGCAAAAAATACAAGATATGTTCCACCACATCGTCGTGAAGATGAAAAATCTAATTTGGAAGCGCAAAGGATAAAGGAGGGTAAATGCAAGCGCTGTGGTGAAAAGTGGGATCCCAAACATAGGTGTGTTAAGGGAAAGGAACCAAAGAACCTGTATAATTGTGAAGCAACCAATGATTCAAACAGTGAAGAATCTGATATTCAAGAAACAGAAGATGCCCCAGAATTCTCACCAGAACTAGATGACGAAAGTATGCCGCAAGTGTCATTATCAGCTATGA
>APFE031443720.1:0-12141 GCA_000404065.3 Pinus taeda
GATATTTGTGTCTAGTTATCATTTTTCCCATCAATAAAGTCATTTGGCCAACCAAGCTAGGAGAAAACTTGATTTTCCTAGGGTCACTTCAGAGGTGCCTTTGATTCTCCTGAGGCAACGGTATTCTTGACATTTCTCTCAAACCATGAAACCTGTGCAAAAAGTGAAAGAGGTTTTTCTTCTTTGGCATGTTTTGGACAAAAACCTCTCTCAGTTTTCCAAAATTGATCTCTGACTGCTCTGAAACATCATTTGAGTGAAACTTGCCCCGATGTGTGAAACAAGGAATTTGGTCGAAATGAAGCGAAATGAAGGGGATAGGGGGCTTCTAAATTCTTGGGGAAATTTTTGGGAGTGGGGAGGGATGTTAGAAAGAAGGGGAAAGTGAAATCTCAGAGATTGAGTGAGGGGAAGGGGTCCAAAAGGGCAAATCACAGGCCAAACCTAGAAAATTGCCAGGTTGTAGCTAGAAACTAGGGTTTGTGCAAAAATGAGGAATTTGGGGAATCTGAGTGTTGGGAAGTGTATGATATGGTACTTTAAGGATAGGGGAAGGTGTATGAACATCAGGAAAACAAGTTTTTCCATTGATCTGACCATCCAAGAGAAATTGGCTTCAAAACCCTAGGAGAGGGAAATGAACTTGCCAAGGCACAACTGAAGCATGAACAAGATGTAAAATGACTCATTAGACACTGACATGATAATGAAAACCCTATGAATGATGATAGACTCAGCTGAATGATGACATGGATTGACATTTGGGCAACTTTAGAAGGAGTGAAAGCAAACCTTAGACCTAATGCCTAGTGACCAAATTTTGCTTGAAAACTCTTTGAAATGACAAAATTTGACCTTGACACTTCAAAATAACTTTGTAAGATCATATTTGATCACTGGAGGAAGGCTGTAAAGACTGACACTAACAGCCAGCGCATAACAACAAAAGACAGATAGCCTCATTTTTGAAACAGCTGCCCCCAGCGCAGCATTAGATAGATATTTTCATTTCTTATAAGACAAGTTAGGTTAACTGCATTTATTTCCTAAAAAATATCTTCTAGCAGATCTTTGTTGTAGATATTTTGCCTATAAATACAGCCCTGAACAATGTAATAAGGGTTGGTGGGTTGTTTGGTTGATCTCTCATTTTGAGAGCTGCACTGTAAATACTAAGAACTTCTGTAATCAAAGATTGTTGGAATGCTTGCATCTGAACTGGTTGGTTGTGCTTTTAATGGCTGAAGAAATTGGTATGGAATTCTCGTGCTTGCTCATGGTTCAATAAGTATTTCCTCCCTTCGTTTATCAGTTTATACATATCTATACCAAATATATATCATAATCTAAGTTGCAAGAAAAAAGAATAGACCAGAATTGGTTTTCATGCCCTCTGTGCTCAATTCTTGTAACTTTCTATGTTTTCCTTTGAACCAGTGATGAATATGCATTCTTAATTGTGCATGTTTAAGCTATTCCCTTCATTATATGAATGTTGTCTTGGAACTCTTCATTGCCCCATACAACTTTCATCCACTTTCCCTCTTTGGCTGGATGAGAGATCCTTAATTGCCTCTCATTCCCTGACCTCCATTTCATCCTTGTTCCAGCATAAATCATTATGCCATGTGTAGCTATCCTGCTCCATATTCCCTTCTTCTACCAAATAAGACACACCCTTCAGTTCACAGTCATGACTCCATGCCCAATGGTTTGAAATTCTTACACTTTGCATGCCAACTCTGCTTGAATAGATCAACCATCCCATAAGCCAAATCAAAACCCATGTGCATCATATACAGCCTAAAATCACCCCTTAAACAAAGTTAAATCCTGAAGAGAGATCCCTCTCTGACTGTTGGTAGGCTAGGACCTGCAGTCCAAAGATTGGTTTGTGGTTACCTCGGTCGTATTCCCTTGGGAGTCAAAGGGAAAAACCTGAGTGATAACAGACACGACTGACCAATACTACAACTAGCACTGGTGGCATGATCAATGCAACTTCCTAACTGACAACTAGCGCTGATCGAGGGATTCAAAGAAAAGTAAAAAATAACTTCACACAGGGCCATACTTAACACATCAGAAGGTGGGCTAAACCAAGCAAGCACACAAACCAAGCTAAATGAAGCTTTCTAGTCAGGGATAACACAGTTATAACAAGCTAAGAGGTAGAAATCAAGGGAGCAAGACACACTAGTTGAGATCTAGGGTGAACCCTAATCTTCACCTACAGGCATCAGCACGAATGTCTAACTTAAAACAAGTGCCAGAAGCGGGTCAACACGACTGTTTTTTAGTATATCGTGCTAATCAGCGTGACTGTCAGCGAAATAAGTGCGCTGACCGAGGATGCAAGGAAAAAATAAAAATAAAAAATTCCAAGGCTGAGACCAGACTTGCTACTATAAATTTCAGACCCAGAGTAGTAAACAAGGAAAAGAAGACAAAACTAAAGGGAAATAGTGATACTAGAAAATTTCACACAAAACCATGAAATTACAAACAAGCAAACAGAAGGATTGGCTCCCCAGCAGAGTCACCAATTTGTGGTGAAGTAAAATTATGAGTGCAGACACAAACAATTCCTCTAGCCCGATAATGGGTCTAGCCACAACTAATACATTCTATGGAAGATTTCCTTAGGTTAGAACCAATTAAGAGGGCCTACCTCTTAGTACACTTATCTCGTTTGATGATGTCCTTGCTTACTCGCTCCATCTACCTCTCGTTTCCTTCTTCAAACACCTAAAACAAGTAAACAACAACAAACAACAACCGTGATAATAGAAAAAATGTAATTCAACCTACTTAAAAAGTCAAGAAACATTAATCCATGAACATGTAAGATGACACATCATGTAGGAAATCAATCGATAGTTGCATATATATTGAATCAAGAAGAGATTACAACCATTGTCTTGACTTTTCCATTCTCCTCCGACAAAACCAGGTTCCCACACACTTCTGCTAGCATTCCATGATGGCCTTAATAATAATAGTTTTAAGGCTCTTCCCTTTAGGCTTCACACTAAACCAAATTCACACTTCTCCCTCACACAACTAGAGAGCTACAACTATGAATAGCTTGTTGTTTACTCCAAAGTTAATTAGCACTATCACACCAACATTAACACTTCCAAACTCTAACACTAGCTTGTGCTTGGGGAAAAGGGAGGTTTATATAGCATGAATGGATGGGAGATGGATCCTCTTCTCATGGGAGAAGGTCTTATCTCTTGAGGTAGTTCCATCATTATAGAGGAAAGGATCCCAAACTGACATCCTTGGCCCCATCCGACCAAACCATTCACCAGACTTCCGTTACGAATCTTCTAGAGTTGGAAGCTTCGGCTCTTTATTTAAAAAACTTTCCATAAGAGGACCAACACGACTGGAACAAATCTTAGTCGCTCCGGTTGGTGTTAGAGACAATGTTAATCCTTGCATATCAGCATGAGGAGGACAAGGGCCATTAGCGTCGATCTTGTAAACTGGGAAAAACAAAAGATTTTGGGGAAATGGTGCAAAAGGGAATTGTTCTGCTCATGAAAAGGGACACAATGGGAGTTTCTTCATGAAGGTAAGAATGTAGGGTTCATTGTAGAGGTCCTCCAGGATCAAGGAACGAGGAGTACAGGGATAGTGACAAAATGTTGTGTAACACATACCATTCAAATAAAATGCACAAGCTCTTACCCAATGATGAACTTGCTTCTTTATACCTGTAGCCAACTACAATAACCAAGATCCTGCATGCACTTCTTTATTCAAAACACACTTATCCACCAAGTCAAGACTAACATAACTATAATTAGGTCCAGGTTCAATCAAAATAGAAACAACTTGGTCACAACTCTTACTATCCATCTCAATGATAGATGCCTCTTGGTCTGCCTGTCTGTTATCCAATGCTACATAGATGTGAGGAACGCTCTGACCAACATCCCCAATAAGCTGCGCCTCTTGTATGCTATAGATATGAGTCCTCCCACCCTAATTCTGTGGACAATATATCTTAAGGTGTTACTTACCGCATGTACAACAATCAAACCATCCAGTACCATCAGCTCTATGTTGTTCTTGTGACCCATGTCCCTATCTAGCTACATTGAACATCTTTTGTGGTGCCACATTTTCTTTCTCTTCTGCATTATAAGGCCTTGTTTTTATTTGCTGCCATTTTCCCTTACCTTTATCCTTATCCTTCCCTTTCCATCCTTGCTGATATTCATTCTTATGCTTTGACTATTCATAGAAATGCTTCAATTTCCCAATAACTTCCTCAAGTGACCGAGGCTCATCATACTCAATCCGATCTCTAAATTCTAATGGAAAAACATTGACAAATTGTTGAACTTTAGCCTTATCATCTTTAAGATATAGTACATACCTCAATAGCTCCAGGAACATAGTCATGTACTCTTCTTCTGTCATTGATCCCATTTTTAGCTCATAGAATTCTTTGGACTTATTGCCATAGTACCTTTCTGATAAGTACTTATTCCTAAAAAGCCTCTTGAGCTCATGCCAACTCAAGCCGTCCATCTTGATGTCTCTGACCTGCTTCACATCTTCCCACCAAATATCTTCTTTACCTTTCAGGCCAAAGATAACAATTTTGGCCTTCATGTTTTCTGTGTACTCATGCAACTCAAAGAACTTGTTCATCCCAAGTATCCAAGCCTCCGCATCTTCTGGCTTCTTCAAATATCCATCAAATGTAGGTGGCTTTGCTTTCTTAAATTCATCTGGCAAGTATCCCCTATCACTCCTCTTGTAAGGATGATAACGATGATGATCATGATGCCTATCAGAACAGGAACTAGAATAATACCTATATCCATCACCTCTCCTATCCAAAATATCCAACAATCTTCCATCTCTAATTGCGTCATCTCTATCCGACCTATGACCAACATGATACCTACTACCATATGCCCCATTAGTTTTTTTCTCCTGTCATGGTTGATCCAAAGTGGCCCTATTGTTGCAATTCTGACAAACTCTAAAGGAGTATTGCATTAACCTCTACTTATTTCTCTTATGCCTGCATGTTTTTGTCATTGTTCACCTTATAGGTCCTTATTTATTCCTTCAAGCTTCTCAATGTGCATGCTAAATAAGAACAGTACCCAACACCATGTTGATCATCTAATTCATAGAGAGAATATGTGTACTCTACCATCTTGCTAGTAATTTTTTATCTTTTTCCTGCAAGACATATTATGCCAGCTAAACCAAATCATAATAAACCAATGTAACTTAGAAAAATTCGGGGAGGATATCTCATCTGCAATATCAACCAATCAGTGTAATACATGTACAAACATAATCATAACAACATATAGACATATAAGAAATAGGTGTATCAACACATAAACATCATTCTAGCTAGAGTCTAGTCATCGATGCATGACCATATCAACTACACATACCATGACCTCATGCATGAAAAAATCAACGATACCAATTTACACTGTATGCAAGCATAAACAACATGTAACCAATCAAACACTCATGATGACACACTTCATAACAAAAAATTCCTCTTTCACATGGTGAAATCACTATAACCATGAACGACACCATGCATATGCAACAAACATATAGACTACAAGGATGATTAACACGTATGCAACTAACATGAATGCATGACACACACACACCACCCATCCAGTCCAAGGGGTGAACCATGCTCTGATACCACTATGTGGTATCATATATGACCCAAAGAGAGTGCAACCTCGCTCTGATACCACTTTGAAACACCCTCCTCCCACATCTACCCAAGTAACCGACCAACCAAGGTAAATATGCGACAAGAGGCTACTATAATGGGATTCAACCTCCTAGGTGACCTTAAGGAAGTGGAATCACACTCCACACATACCTTCCACATCAACAACAAAACTCCTAGGAGCCATCCCAATCACTCAGGTAACCATCCCATGAGATAAACTGGAGTTTTAGACCATTAAACCCTCGGACGCTCCCTTGATATGGATACGCATTCCTCCATGAGGCTCCAGATGCTCCCACAACATGGGTATGTCTATGTATAGGGACTTTTCTTCCCAGTGTTGTGCCCACATCTCTAGGATTTGAGCCACCTTTTTAGGACCAGAGCCTAGGTCACTACCCAGAACTCAATGACACTTTCAAAACTGAAAGGTAACAATAGAATAAGGATGCAAATACAATTACTTGAATAATAACTTGACTGGACCCCTACTAGCCATGACAGAAATTTCGTCAAACATGTCACAAATATGTAATCTATAGGTTTAAACAACATAGCTAATCATAGGGGTTTCATACTTATCTGAGAATTGCTAAGAAGCATTGTTCCCTTATATCCTTCACTGCAATATCATCTATTAGGTCATAGATACATTGTTCATTCATTTACAAATCAAAACATGGTGAGAGACATAAATCACCATTGTCATAATACATGCTTATAACTAGCATAATAACAATAGAAATACAAAAGATACATCAGTCATAGAATACACATAATAACCAGTACATTTACACATAAGGTGTCAAGGAAATAACCTCTTATTAATAAATACAAAAGATAACCCAAGATGGGACTACCACATTCCACCTTACCATAGAATGGCTAAACAAATTCTCTCTTTAATCATTCACCCATGCGCCATATTCCAATCATGAATGTGGGACTCAAACCAAAAGAACTAATCAGGTGCTCAATATTTAACTCAAAATTGAAAGTTCTCATAATGGCTCGAAACCTGAATGACTGCGTCTCTCTCTGAAAAATGATCCTAACACAACCCATTTCGTTGAAAACCGAGTTCGTATGAGAAAGTTATTATGTTCTGGTCACATTGCTAAACAGGCAAAATTTGCAAAAAAAATGCCCAGTCACTGCATAGTCAACAGTCTGTACTGTTGACATGGCAAGTGACTAGGCATGGTTAATGGTGGTCAATGACAAATCACAGAAGGGCAAGTGCCATCATTTCATTGGGTTGTACAGGTGGTGTGTTGGTGCAATCTGACTAGTTTATTTAAGGACCAATGGAAGAATGAAACATGGCAAGCCCAGAGGCCACCACGTGGCACCTCCCAAAGGCCTTGACAGTCTACACAATGGAACAAAATTTTGGTTGGAGGTTAAGTTGAACCCGTGACCTCTGGCATATCGTCTGCACGTTTTTACCAACTCCTTTACCAGGTGTTTCTTACCCCGTATGTTCTCCATGTTATTTTAAAGTGTAACAGTTGGGAGTTGGATGGTTAAGGGAGGGCCAGCCCGCAGACTAGCCCTCCCCTATGTGAATGCATTTTTTACAAACCGCAAATAGTTACATAAACCAGCAGGCTCCAACAATGCAAAATCACGAGGTAACTACCGCATGTGAATAGGCCACCACAAACCACACTGTTAAGGTTGTGGTTTATCTGGCAGCTCCAACCTACTAACTCTTTGATGGTTTAATATGCCATGTGAACACGATTACTGCAAAATCAAACGGTCAGCTAATTTGATGGCATACCATTACTCCAAACGGTTAGCATGTGTCCAGTTTTGGTGGTTGTGGTCAACATTAACTTTGCGGTCATCACTAATTGGAGATTAGTGGGCCACTAATCCAGGCTTATATTAATTAAGCACAGCTTAACCGTTGTTAAGCCCAAGTTTAAAATGATAGAAATTTTGGTGGTACCACCAATTTCGGGGCCACCTCCACATTTAGCAAGGCTAACTGGAGTCGTTCCAGAATTAGAGGAGAAATCGTAGGAAAAGACTATTTGAGTCATAGAGAAGGCAATTTTCGACAAAATTGAGCTCAAGAAGAGGTGTTCTTAGCTAATTTGGACATTCTGAACAAATTGGTACAGGTATCAGGAGCCATAGAACTTTTTAAAATGGAATTTTCCCATATTGAGCTAATACATAGGCCCAAGCCATGGAAGTTGGACCAAGGAGATGTAGCCCAAGAGGGGTGAACTCCTTCATCAAAACATTATGTTAAAGTATCTCTTTGATGGTTTGTTATACTTTGAATCTTTGTTTTTAGTATTTGTGTTTGAAGTTATTTTTCTCATGAATGTCATTTTAAACTTAAGGAAATTTACATGTTTACATGCACAAACAACTAAGGAAACCCCAGTACAAAAAGAAATAAGCAATCACATGTTTAGAATTTTGTAATTGTTATTAGCACATCAAAAACTAATCATACAAAAATAAATCGAGTTGGTATCAAAGAAAATGTTGAATTTCTTTATTGCTTGAGTTTGCGTAATTAGGGTTTTAATGGTTGCAAAATTGTGATGCTTACAAGGTTAAAGTTGTAGAAAGGAGAAGGGAAGCAATTGGTAGCAACTCTTGAGGTAATGCCCAAAAGAAGGAGAGCCACATGGCCATAATCTCCACCACCCAAAGTTCTAATTCTAGTTTCACTTGAAACTCCTCAAGTTTTTCCTTCAACTGAGATTGAAGAGATACAAGCAATACCAATTTTTGAGCCTGAATCCACAACCATTATGTGTAGAGAAAGAGAACCTGAAGGTCCTTCTTCAAAAGAGGAAAAATTCAAGAAATCTTTATTCACTTTAACTGAGATGGTTAAAGTCCTCTATGAAGAGAGGAACACTAGAATGGTTGGAGAGAGTTCTAAACCTCCACATGGAGAAGGAAGCTAAGAGGACAAAAAAGATGAGAAGAAGGATTCCAAAGGGAATGGTGGAAACCCACCTCCATCTCCACCATCCTCATCATCTTCATCATCTCATACATCATCATCTTCCATTACCACCACTGCAACTACCCATACTCATTCAAAAACCCCAAAAGGAAAGACTCCCTTACTTAAATTAGACATAAAATTCAAACTCCCCATGTACAATGGAGAGGTGAATGCAGAAAAGTTGGACAATTGGATTCGACAATTGAAGGTATACTGCAGAATTCAAAACCTTCAAGAAGATGACATAAAAATCCAGTTGGCTTCATTGAGGCTAGAAAGAGTTGCATTAGTCTAGTGGGAAGCAAAGACTCAAGAGGAAATGTGAATCCATGGTAAGATATCAATTACTTGGGTTCAATTTGTTTCTGCAATTAAAAGACATTTTTATCCTTTAGCCTATATGCAAAAAGCCATTATGAGTTGGTAGATTTTTAGGCAACTTCAAGGCCAAACAATCCAAGATTATACATAGGAGTTTAGGAAAAGGGTTTTGTTATTAGGAGTGAATTTGAATTCGCAAGATACACTGTTGAAATATATTGGGGGTTTACATTCCTATTTGAAACATACTATCCTTATGTTAAATCCAAATAATTTGGATGAGGTATGTGTGCAAGTCACGCACCTTGAATCTAGAGGAAAGAACATTCAGGATGAGGGTAGTAAGAGGAAGCCATTCAAGGGAAAGGAGAAAGAGAAGGGTGGAAAAGGGAAGGGAACGAATAATGCAAGTGTGAAGAAAGAAGGGGAGAAAATCACATGCAAACATTGTTCCAAAGAGGGGCATGATGAAGCCCACTGCTAGAAATTGCATCCTGAATTAAGGCCTAAGAAACAAAACAATAAGGGAAAACAAAAGACGATTGCTACCACATAACATGACCTTGGTTCAAATTTTGGTGATGAGACCAAGATTTCAGCCATGGTTACAAAAGGAAAAGAAACTATTGCAAGCACTAGTTCATCACATAGTCAAAACAACACTCCAAATGAAGAATCAAGAATAGAGTTGTTTCATGTAAGAGTGATTTCAAATCATACAAATATTGATGCATTATTTGATAGTGGGTCACAATCAAACTTGATTTCAGAAGACTTGGTTAAAAAACTAAACCTTGAAACTATACCTCATCATAAGCCATATCCATTGGGTTGGATTGTTAATAATGCAAACTTACAGGTTACAAGGAAGTGTTTATTCAAGTTTTCCATCACTGAAAATTTCATTGATGAAGTTGAGTTAGATGTAGTTCCACTTGACATCTCAAGAATCATTTTGGGTAGCCTTATTTGTATGATAGGAAAGCAGTGTTTTATCGCCATGACAACAAATACATATTTCTCAAGAATGGGGTGGAGTACATTGTGAGAGCCCATCACAAAAAGCTGAACATTTCTTTAGTTAGTGCAGGGCAAATGAAGAGACTAGTAAATGCAAGTAAAAATTATGTGCTTCGCATGGTCAAGAAAAAGAATGATATTGATTATGAATATTTTGAAGGTTGTGATGATAAATTGAAATCTAATTTGTTTGATGTGGTAAGCAAGCACGGAGAGATGTTTTAGGAACCAAAGGGGTTACCTCCAAAGAGGGGAATTCAGCATGAGATTCAGTTGCAACAGGATGTTCCACTTCCAAACATAAGCATGTATCACATGTCGATAATGGAGAGCATGGAAATCAAAAAGCAAATTCAAGAATTGTTGATCAAGGGTATCATACACCCATCTACTTCTCCATGTGGTTTGCTCATTGTGTTGGTGCAAAGAAGGATGGAACTTGGCGCATGTGTGTGGATTTCCGTGCACTGAACAAAATCACGATAAAGAATCGTTACCCACTCCCAAGAATTGATGATTTGCTTGATCATTTGAGGTATGCAAAGTATTTCACTAAGTTAGACTTATGAAGTGGTTATAATCAAGTTAGGATAGTTGAAGAAGACATTTGGAAAACCACATTTAAAACTAAACAAAGATTGTTTGAGTGGCTTGTTATGCCTTTCGGTCTTACAAATGCTCCAACTACTTTCATGAGGGTAATGAATGATGTATTGAGACCATTTCTAGATGATTTTGTCATTGTTTACTTAGATGATGTCCTCATATTCAGCAAGTCGAGAGATGAACATATCATGCATGTAAACAAAGTACTAAATGTCTTGAGAAAAGATCAGTTGTTTTTAAAGATGTCGAAGTGTGACTTTGACAAGAATTATTTAGTGTATTTGGGACACATTGTTGGAGGAGGTGAGTTGATGATCGACCCCTCTAAGGTTGTGGTCATTCTGAATTGGCCCAAGCCCAATACAGTTATAGAGGTAAGAAGCTTTTTAGGGGCAGCACAATATTGGAGAAACTTTATTGCTAATTTTTCTTCCATTGCAACTCCATTACATGCATTGACAAGTGTCAAGAAAGTCTTCCATTGGGTAGATGTACAATAGAAATCATATGATGCTTTGAAGCAAAAGATCAATTCATCACTAGTAATAGCACTTCCAGATCTTAGACAACCATTTGAGATTCAAACAGATGCAAGAAATTATGCCATGGGAGCAGTGCTATTGCAGCATGGCAAGCCCATTTCATTTCATTCTAAAATCTTTAATGGAGTTGTAACTAACTATCCCACCTATGCCAAATAACTTTATGCATTGGTACAAAGTGTTAAGAAATGGAAGCACTATTTGATGGGGAAGGAGAACATCATCCATGCTGATCATCAACCATTGTAGTACTTATAGTCACAGTCAAAGTTGCGGCAGCCATGACATTTCAGATGGATGGGTTTTCTACAACAATTTCAATTGGTTATCATTTATAAAAAGGGAGCCATAGAGCTTTGTAAAACAACATTTTTCCATATTGAGCTGATATAGAGGCCCAAGCCATGGAAGTTGGACCAAGGAGATGTAGCCTAGGAGGGGTCAACTCCTTCATCAAAAAATTGTGTTAAAGTATCTCTTTGATGGTTTGTTGTACTTTGAATGTCTGTTGTTCAGTATTTGTGTTTGAAGCTATTTTTCTCATGAATGTAATTTTAAACTTAAGGAAATTTACTAGTTTACATTGTTGAAAATGCAACAAGATGATGGAGCGTAGTGAAAAGAAGTCGCCTTCACTAAGTGGGCCCGCAGGCTATTTTTGGCGCAAAGTCTATTTTTAGACTATGTCTATTTTTAGATATATGGATCATGGTCTATGAGTTGCAGGATGCTATTTGTGGATGATTGGTCATGTTGGTAAAAATAGATGGGCCTCTATTTTTAGACATATGGGCGGAGTCTATTTTTAGACTACCACGCTAAAAATAGAACAATCAAATATTATTAGCTCTTAATAATATTTGGACTATAAACATTATCTTATTCTCTTGGAGCACTTCAGTTCGAGCTACAGATGTGGCACATGC
>APFE031443720.1:12471-22579 GCA_000404065.3 Pinus taeda
TATTAACTCATAAATCAACTAAAGAATACATCAGTTAACTCAGTGCATGGACAGTTCAGTGGAGACAAGTGTTAGAGGTGGGTGAAAGGGTGAGACTACTATCAGTTGTGACTGTAGTTGTGCATGGGATTTGCAAAATCATTGATTGATATTGCCAATGAGGATTGTGTAGTAAAAGTCAAGGGAAGTCGAACTTGGATCTGATCTATTCTCAACTTGGATTGTACAGTAGAGGCAGGCAAACAATGGAGGAGATTTGAACTTGTGACTTGTTCAAATCTGAGCTAGTTTGTGTGTAGCATGTGGAGATAGTACTGAGTACTTGCGAGGAGTATTGTACTATGTATTGTTACATGTTCTCAATCATTATAATATACAGATAGTTCGGGGTTTTCAGCTGGATGCTTTCCCCATTACATACTGTGTTGATATGTGTGATTGATGTTTCAATGTGCACATGCGATTGTTTCTTAATTCCGCAAATTGATGATCAACATAAAGGAGGTTATGTATTATGCATGATTCCAAAAATAGTGTATAATCAGGATAATCTCTCTGAATAAGTGTCATATTATTCAAAATTTCTACATGGTATCGAAGCTCTCTGATTTGTAGAACAGGTTCTACATGATATCAGAGCGAAGTTGATCATCGGATCTATTATTTAGAAAGTGATTACATTTTATTTCTTCAAGCAGAGTCTGTAATCGGGCCAGGTAGCCACTGGATTCATCCTTCTTTTGGAAGGTGAGATATTCGATAAATGCCCATACAGTCAATCTTTGTACAAGAAATACTTTGCCCTCGCGAATTTTAGATCAGAAGCGGTTGAGTTTTGAGCTGGTGGAATTCGAATTTGTAGTAGTGTTTTCTTGGTGTCGAAGTTGAAATGTCTTTCAACGGATTGCGATTGGAGTATGCCCTTGAAGGCAGCTCGAATTATATTGCATGGAAAGACAGGATGGAGGCGGTGTTAGATGACAATGGGTTGAAGGAGTTCATAGATGCTGAAGTCCTAAAGCCTACTAATGTTGCTGAACTTGAGGCTTGGCAAAAGAAGACAGCAAAGTGTCGAAGGATTCTATTGGAGGGCGTGAAGGATCACATTGTATCCAGCTTGCATGGAAAGGCTTCTCCATACTTGATGTGGAAAGCGTTGACATATTTATTCCAAAGCAAAAGCAACCAGAGGAAGTTGGCACTCAAGGATAAACTCAGAAACATTAAGTGTGAGAAAGGAGCCAGTATGCCCAAGCATCTCATGAAGTTCACCCAATGCCGGGATGAGTTGGGAAGTGTGGGGGTGATTGTTGATGATGAGGACTTGGTGAACTTGGCTCTCCTTGGTCTTCCGAAGAGTTGGCATTCGTATCAGGACTCTGTCAATGGTCGGGAGAAATTGCCAGGATGGGAGAGACTTTGGTCGGATCTTGTGCAAGAGGAGATCAGGTGGAATACCAGGGACGGATCTTCATCAAAGGCATTTGATGAAGAAAATTGTGCTTTGGTTGCCAAAGCAAAGAAGGAGAAGAACAAGAAAGCTTCTCATTCCAGTGCGAAAGGCAAGAAGCAGGACATGTCCAAGGTGAAGTTCTTTCATTGTCACCAGCACGGACACTATGCCACAAATTGTCCGCAGAAGAAGAAAAATAAGCAAGCTGCTGGATCTGTAGCGGGAGAGGCCTTAGCCTCGTAGTTTGAGCTGGATTTTTCGCTGATCACATCCTTGGTATCAGTGTGATGGGATCGGTATGGTTCTTGGACAGTGGTGCGTCTTTTCACATGACAAGAGATCGAGATTTGTTTTCTGATCTGGATGAGAAAGATCTTGGAGTGAACAACGAGATGGGCGATGATGGTAGATACAATGCGACCGGTATTGGTACCATTTCCTTTGAGAGGGAGTCTGGTAAACCCTTCGTATTGAAGGAAGTGATGCATGTTCCAGGATTGAAGAATAATCTTATCTCTGTGGTGATGTTAGAAGACAAAGGATATGATGTTGTTTTCAACGAGGGAAAGGCTTTCCAGCGTAGTAAGACAACTGGAGAAACCCAGAAGATAGGGGTTCGAGTCAAGAACCTTTATTAATTGCGTGTAGATGGCTGCTCAACAATGGCATGCAAGGCAGAAGGAGTGGTGAGCCAAGATCATGGTGAGCTGTGGCACCGGAGATTGGGCCACCTTCACCATGGAGCCTTGAAGATACTGCAGCAGATTTCTACTGGGCTTCCTAAAGGCACTCTTGCGCAGTCAGATCAGTGCAGGGGGTGTGCTTTGGGAAAATTTGTGAAAGCCACCTTTCACGAGAAGGATAGTTGCGCCACGACGATCCTTGAGAGAATTCACACAGACGTGTGTGAACCTTTCTGTTTAGCTTTGACAACAAAGCACAGGTACTATGTGATATTTGTTGATGATTTCTCTCGAAAGTGTTGGATCTTCTTCATGTAGAAGAAGAGCGAGACATAGTCAAAGTTTTGTGAGTTCAAAGCACTGGTCGAGAAGGAATCAGGGAAGAAGGTGAAGGCTCTTAGGAGCGACAATGGTGATGAATTCATCTCTGGCGAGTTCAAGGACTTCTGCAGCGCAGAAGGGATTCGAAGAGAGTTCATAGCTTCCCATAACCCACAGCAAAACGGGGTTGCTGAGCGGAAGAACAAAACAATCATGGGTGTTGCACGAGCGATGTTGCATGATCAGGGCCTACCCCTTCACTTGTGGGTGGAGGCATGCAATACTGCAGTATATGTGCAGAACCGTTGTACTCACAAGATACTTGGCATGAGTACACCCGAGGAGGCTTATTCTGGTAAGAGGCCTGACATTTCCCATTTGAGGATTTTTGGTTCTCCTGTTTACATGTATGTGACGAAGGATGCCAAGAAGAAGCTGGAGCTGACCGCAGAGGTTGGGATATTTGTGGGGTACACTGATACGCCCCACAACTATCGTGTGTATTTGCCAGACAGTCGCAAGACTGTTGTGCGACGCGATATAAAATTTCAGGAGGAGAAAGCCATGAAGTGTTCGCTTGAGAGGGAGCCACACTTGTATGCAGATGAGGAGCTATTAGTTCCTAAGGATGAGCTTCAGGATGTGGATCAGCCAGAAGATGAAGTTCATGGAGTGGAAGAGACCACTCATGCAGCGCCAACCATCAGAGGGCGAAAACGCACTACAGAAGCTGAGCGACTGGCTCAAGATGCAGAGAAGGTTGTAGGACCACCTACAGCACAGCGTAGACAGAGACAGTCACCTGATCGGTACACTGGATACATGGCTCTTGTGAGCAAATGTGTCGTGATTGAGCCATCCTCTTTCGAGGAAGTTGTGGAGGATACCGCATGGGTAGATGCCATGGTGGAAGAGTATGATTTGATTGTCAGAAACAATGCATGGGAGATTGTCCCAAGATTGGAGGGGAAATCAGTGGTGGGTTCAAGATGGATCTACAAAGTGATGCAGGGCTGCAAGCCTATTGATACTCCTCTTCCTGGAGGTTGGAGGAAGGAGGATGCTACTTTACCGGAGGTAGTGGATGCCACTGTTTATCGACAGTTGGTGGAGTCGCCTGTGTGCAGGCTCAACAGAGGGACATCGGGATATGGATGTTGTTACAGACATGAGGATGAGGTGAAGCTATGTGGCTTCATGGATGCAGATTAGGCAAGGAGCCCCACGGACGACATCAGGTACCATCATATCAGAGATTGTGTGCAGTGGAGAATCATGTTACTTTCATATATTCCCACGGAGGATCAGGATGCTGAAAATCTTGACGAAGGCGCTCACCAGGAAGCAAATTCGAAAACCACAGAGACAGGATAGGGTTGCAGAAATCCATATCTTGTGAGAGGGAGTGTTGAAAATGCAACAGATGATGGAGCTTAGTGAAGAATCGCCTTCACTAGTGGGCCCGCAGCTATTTTTGGCGCAAATCTATTTTTAGACTATGTCTATTTTTAGACATATGGATCATGGTCTATGAGTTGTAGGATGCTATTTGTGGATGATTGGTCATGTTGGTAAAAATATATGGACCTCTATTTTTAGACATATGGGCGGAGTCTATTTTTATACTGCCAGGCTAAAAATAAAACAGTCAAATATTATTAGCGCTTAATAATATTTGGACTATAAACATTATCTTATTCTCTTGGAGCACTTCAGTTCGAGCTACAGATGTGGCACATGCAACTGCCAAAAGGAAATACACCTTTATTATGGGTTACTTGAGCTATTGCATGAAGCACTTCAGTTAGAACTCAAGTGATTGAGTTTGGTGGAGTTGAATGAGGAGTTGATGGAGTTGTGTTCAGTTTGACTTAGTTGAACTAGTTGTAGTTAGTCTAACTGACAAATAGACTAATGATGAGTGGTGTGAATTAATTATTAATTAATTCACTAATTATTAACTCATAAATCAATTAAAGAATACATCAGTTAACTCAGTGCATGGACAGTTCAGTGGAGACAAGTGTTAGAGGTGAGTGAAAGGGCAAGACATCTGTCAATTGTGACTATAGTTGTGCATGTGATTTGCACAATCAATGGATTGAGATTGCCAATGAGGATTGCATAGTGTTACACAAGGGAAATACGAGTTTGGATGAGCCATTCTCATCTATTCTCATGCAGGATTGCGCAATGGAGGCAGGCAAGTAGGGGAGGAGATTTGAACCTGTGATTGATTCAGATCTAAGCTAGTTTGTGTGTAACAGGTGGAGATAGTACTGAGTACTTGTGAGGAGTATTGTACTATGTATTGTTACATGTTCTCAATCAATATAATATACAGATAGTTGGGGGTTTTCAGCTGTATGTTTTCCCCGTGATATATTGTGTTGATATGTGTGATTAATGCTTCAATGTGCGCATGCGATTGTTTCTTAATTCCGCAAAATTGATGATCAACGTAGAGGAGGTTATGTATTATGCATGATTCCGCAAATAGTGTATAATCAGGATAATCTATGTAAATAAGTGTCATATTATTCAAAATTTCTACATACATGCACAAACAACTAAGGAAACCCCAGTACAAAAAGCAATAAGTAAGCACATGTTTAGAATTTTGTAATTGTTATTAGCACAACACCAAATAATCATACAAAAATAGATCAAGAACCGACCAAGGAATCCCGAGGCTAAACCACCTCACCCTCATCAAAAGAAACCAAACTTTACCAGAATCCATCTCGAATCACTAGGCCAACACAATAATCATGTAATAACAGGCTTTACCATGATCTCCACCAGATCACTTGGCCAAAATAAGCATGGATTCCTCCAGATTTCTCCACCTACACCATGAGGAATTTTTTTGTCTTCTAAACTCTTAGGCTTTACCGTAATCCACAGTCTGATCTAGGGATCACTAGGCCCTAAACCGATACTCCACCCTCTAGGCTTTACCATATATCCCACCATTCACTAGTAAGGATTCCTAGGCCTAATCAAGGGCAACCACCTCTATACTTTACTGTACATCCCGCCATTCAACAGTCGAGGATTCCTAGGTCCACCAAGACAACACAAAATCTGGCTTTACCGCAACTAACAGTCTGGTTTAGGGGTTACTAGGCCATGTGTTCTATTATTCAGAGTTCCACCTCACTCAACTTTGAATTCGTCTGACAATCCAGCGCAACCAAAACATGAGAACCCCATCACATCATGGCTATTTGTAAATGGCAAGGCTAGGCTGAAAACACTGTCACACCCAGAAAAATGCATGCCATAACAACAAAGAACCACATGCAATACCATGCATGCCAAATATAGCAAGAAAAACACACATGCAAATAGATACCTGCAAAGAACCCTGTTGTAGCTGCTTAATCTTGCTCTTCCTCACTTGCTCCTTCCTTCCTCTTGCCTTCTTTGCCTTTCTTGATCTAATGTCAAAGTGCTCCAAGAAAACTCTAAGTGTCCAAGAGTGAGAGAGAGAGAAAATAATGAGAGAGCTCCAAAATTGAACTGAAAAAAGGTTACAAACTGATCCTCAAAAGCTTTTTTATCAATTAGGCCTCTATTTTCTTCATTTTCCTCCTCAAATGAAACCTGTGATCTCTCACCTTCTTTTTCTCCTAATTTCCATTATTTTCATAAATAAATGTGCCAAAAATGCCATTTTTGCCTTTCCAAAGCCTTAGCCATTGCCTTTGCCAATTTCCTTAACCATAATAAACCAAATGAACACCCACACTAGGGTGTCTTGCCCAAAATTCAACTTGGAATAAGTGTCCCATCAATTGTGGTTATTATTTTGCCTTTATTAACTTTTATTACATGGAATTTTCACTAGGGTTGTTATAGTGAGGTGGCACAAATATTCATAAAGGAGATTGTGATACTGCATGGAGTTCCCAAGAAGATTATTTTAGATAGAGATACCAAGTTCACTTCCAAGTTTTGGAAGGAACTATTTGCAAGATTAGGGACTAATTAGCATTTAGTACATCATATCATCCACAAACAAATGGACAAACATAGAGAATAAATTGAATCCTTGAGGACATGTTCAAGATGTATGTAATGCACCAACAAAAGAAGTGGGAAGAGTATCTTCCACTTGTAGAGTTTTCACATAATAATGAGTACCAAGAGTCTTTAAAGACGAGCCCATTTGAGGCATTGTATAGAAGGAGTTGTAATACTCCTATTAGCTAGAGTTATCCAATGAGCAAGGTCCTTATCATACCTGATATGTTAAAAGAGATGGAGTAGTAGATGCAAGTTATTAGGCATAATTTAAAGGTATCATAGAATAGGAAAAAGAGCTATGTAGATCAACATAGGATGCATAAATAATTCCAAGTTGGGGAACATGTTTACTTGAGTGTTAGACCTAAGAAAAGCTCCTTGAAGATTGGTCATGTGCCAAGCTAGCACAGTGATTTTGTGGGCCTTTTGAAATCCTTGAGAAGATTGGACCAATGGCCTATAGGTTAGCCTTACCGCCTTTAGTTAAAATCTATGATTTTTTCCATGTTTCTTTGCTTAAAAGATATGTACCTGATTTTAATCATGTTATTGATTGGTCTATGCTACAGGTGGAACTAGAGGGAGAGTTCCAGCCTAGCCATTTTTCATTCTAGACCAAAGGAGTCTTATGCTCCGGAATCGAGCCATAAAGCAAGTCAAAGTGCAGCGGAAGCACTTTGGGCCCGACGAAGCCACTTGGGAAATGGTTGATGCCATTAAGACAAGTTATCCATTTTTTTTGTTGGTTGAGGCAAATGTGTATATGTATATGTAAATATTGTAAAGAGGTGTAAATATAAAGCTCCTAGGACAGTATGTTGTTGCTTTCTTTATTAACATGTTTTGTTTGTGTATATGGACATAGAACACTAAGGATGGTGTTCCCCTAAGGGGGATGGGTTTGTAACATTCCAACTTGTAATTGGCTTGATATTGCCATCTAATTATGTCATGTATTTTAAATTTTGAAAATTAAAATGGGTTGAGTAAGGGACACAGATTCCAAGGGATCGAGGGAGGTCAATTGCTTGGGATATTCAATTTAATTGTTGAAGGAAGAAACTGGACAATGTAAAAAACCATTGATGGCTGGTTATTGAGCTTTAAATAGAATGGAATGGTGTTTTAAATGAGTCTGGTGTTGTAAATTTATGGGCTGCAAGCAAGGGACACAACCCATGCTGGCTTTGGAACTGCACAAGACAACAAAATGACAAAAGAAATTAATGCAGGATAGTTACGTGGGTAGTGGAGAAACACCTAAGCAGTCAACTTGGAAAAGATCATATAGAGTGGATGGCCATAGGGAGGGAGAGAATAGTGTGGGAGAGCACACACACACACAAAGGAAAAGAAGAGTTTTGTAAGTAATTCTGGAGCAACGCATAGCGGCAAGCACACCAACGGTTGAGGAGTTTTCAGAAAGGATTCTTTGCACTATGTGCAAATGAGGAGAACATGTAGGAGTTATTGGGAATAACTATGAAGAACTTCCCATGTGCGTTGGGGAAGGCCTTAAGTACTCATCGTGGATAGTAAAGGCATGGAGAATGCCTGATTAGCAATAATCAGTGACACCTATAACAAAGTTGAAGATATTGGCTTCTTTCGCCACTCCCAGACGCTATCATACCTTCAGTCAAGCAACAGGAGCACGAGAGGAATTCTCCTTCGAGTGAAGGTAAATCTCAGTATACCACGTGGCCTGTCCATAGTGGTGATGTCTCCCAATCACCCACCATGTGAGCCACTAGGTGGTTGGCACGTGGAGGGTAAGGTGAAGTGGAAAGGTAAGTAAGGCCTATCTTTAAGAAGGCATAACTCTCAATCAGTGAGTTAGATTGAGGCAAAGTTTATATCGTTCAAATCATCTCGATGAAATAAACATAACGATGGTGTCTATTGGAAGTTCTAAGGAAGATGGAAAAAGTTAAAAAAAAATTAGGTCTCGTTCCCATAATTGTACTTTGGGATTTGGATCAACATAGTAACTACCTCCTTATAACTCTGGTTGTGGGTCTGGGGTCAGGAAGGAGCATTATAAGGAATTATACATCTTGTTGGTTACCTGTCATAGCTTTGACCATCGAGTTTACAATTACAATGTAAGGAGACATCATGTTTTGGCTGCATTGGAATACAAACTATCAAATGACCCCTACTATAAAGATGTTCGCATTGACCACAACACATTTGCATCCTTAGCAACTTTCCCCATTGATGTCTCGTCTTCCCTTTTCCATCCTTACACCACTAATCCAATTGCCCAACAGTCATCTCCATCTCCCTTTGCATCCCATCTAGATTCCACAAATAAAAATTTGTAACAAACATGATCATTTATACCCACTATTCCTAGCAATGATTGAGGGGTAGAAAACATAATAAAAATTATCCATCTATACTTTTTTTATTGTAGCTTTCACTTGAAAGGGTGCGAATTTCTTAGAGATGCGATCTTGGAAAGCCTAAAAAGTGTTATTTTCTTAAGTACTTGGGCAAAAGAAGGTGCATATCATGTAGTCAAGAATGGAGAAGATGTAGCTAAGCCTTTCTTTTTGAACCATGAGTTTAGAGTGTGGGCCTCTTTGATATCAAGGTTGACAAGAACAATGGATTTTGATGTAGTTCAAACATTTTTTCCATTGAATTCACTGACACAAGTAGACTTAATTGCAAGGATAGGATTACTTCCTATGGTGTGTAAAAGGGATATGTCATTTGATTCTACATCAAATTTCCCACCCATAAGGTGGCATCCATGCTACATCCATATCTGTTTTGAAGGTGGATCTGTCATATGATTCTCACCGAAAAATAAACAAATGGAAATGTAGACTTGAGCAATACCATCCACATATGCACCCTTTTATGATGACTTACGTAGAGTTGAATCTATGTTGTTCAAACCATTTTGTAGTATTTCTTTGGATATAGAAAATCCAACTAAAGATTTCAAGGCAAGCTGGCAACACTTTCGCCCTTCTTACATACCTTGGCATCTTCACCACACACATTCTGAGCTTGCACTTCCAATTTCCTATCATTCAAAAATATAAATTTTTAAATTCTTTATATGAATTTTCAGGTGATAAAGGAAAGAGAGAGGTCCCAATTATAAAAGGTTACCCAATAGCAACAACATTAACATTTCTCTTTCACTCAAACTAGGCCACATTTAGATCACATAACATATCACATCTGTCTTCATCTATGCTCTTCTTCCATATGCTACACATTTACAACATTTCCTTTGCAACATCTGATGCAATTGCTAGTTAATAATAAGGATAATAACTATTAATTGTTATTTATGATGCGTGGGTATAGAATTAACCACAATTATAACAAAGGTTGAAGGGTTGAGATATAAGGTTCCGCACCAAAGGATTAACTAAGGATCAGACTGGGGTTAGTTGTTGAATCGTTTAGCATGAGATTTAGTTAAGGGGCCTTAACCTTAATGTTTCGAAGGTTTGAATAGGAAGGTAATTGTCGGTTGATTCATCACTATTTTTTAAAGAAAATCATTCCATTTGAAATTATTTGTTAATGGTTGTGTCGAGGGGCGCTTTACAACCTAATATGGTGGTAGATGTGTAGATGTAATGTAAGATTG
>APFE031443720.1:27913-67606 GCA_000404065.3 Pinus taeda
GACAGGTTCTCGAAGATGGCCATTATGGCGGCCTGCAAGAAGAATATCATAGCAGAAGCCACTGCTAAACTCTTCTTTGAACGAGTGTGGGTGCACTTTGGGATCCCACAGTCTATCATCTCAGATCGGGACAGTCGATTCCTCAGTGCATTTTAGTCCAGTCTTTGGTCAATGCTGGACACCAAACTCACTAAGTCCATAGCCTTCCATCCTCAAACTGATGGCCAGACAGAGGTTGTCAATAGGATGATTGTATGCATTCTGTGCATGTACAACCCAAAGCATCCACACACATGGGACGAGAGCCTCCCCTATGTTCAGCACAACTACAACCAAGCTCTTCACAACTCGACTGGCCACAACCCTTTTCAGGTGAGCTCGGGATTCCAGACACTGTGCCCCATTGATGTGGCCATGCCACTTGCAGCTACTCACACAGATTCGGCTCATGTCCAGTCCGAAACAGAAAGGCAACCAACTTCATTGAGCACATCCAACATATTCGCTAGCAGGTCCATGAAATTATGGAGAAATCAAATGCCCAGTACAAGCAGCGACATGATCAACATCGGGTGCCACACAAGTTTCAGGTGGGTGACAAAGTCTGGTTCAATTTGCAAAAGGAATGCCTTACTGGAGCCTATCGGAAACTGAGACCACTCCGATATGGTCCTTACACCATTACTAAGGTTGTGGGAGACAATGCATTTGAGCTCAGCATTCCCACATTCCTTGGCCTGCACCCAGTGTTAATGTGGACCGCCTTCGGCCATACTTTCCACCATTGCGAGGCACATCCGACATTGCAGAACAACTCACACCCACATAATTAAATCCAGATTGCATGGAACAAGCTGCAACTGATCGGATCATGGACACACAGATCAAGAACACTCGCAAACAGAATATCCAACTGTAT
The DNA here is from genome assembly GCA_000404065.3 of Pinus taeda. Lineage (NCBI taxonomy): Eukaryota > Viridiplantae > Streptophyta > Pinopsida > Pinales > Pinaceae > Pinus > Pinus taeda. The sequence continues at coordinate 28,833 of APFE031443720.1, forward strand.
CAAGTTGTCAAAGCAAGCCAACTCCTTCACCAGGGCAAGTGGCTCACCAGGGACCAAGTTCAGCAAAAGTTTCCTCATCTCATGGAGGAACTCAACGCAATGGGGACCATTGCTCCCTAAGGGGGAGGAATGATCTAGGTGGATATTGGTGGCCACCTACCAAGTCCATGTGGACCCCCACCATTATTTCTCTCAGCATTTTCAGTTTCCTTAATTGTAGCACAACTTACTAATTTTAGCAGTTTTTCGGGTCCTGAACTTCCGGAGCCGTTTTGAGGCCCTAAACGACGTTTTTTGGGAAATCTGCGAGCAACATGGGTCCATGGACTGATATTTCCTTTTCTACAGTGGTAGTGCTCGGATAGATCTTTTTAACGAGCTATTGTAGGCGCCAAACAGAGATCGTATGCCAAAGTTACGACCTTGGGAAGTTGATGTATCAATTTACCCAAACAGGGCCCACAGTTTGGCTTTTCATCTTCTAGGGTTAGATTTTGGAATGTTAAGAGTTTTCCATTGTTTCTCAACAATAAATAGGCCTTCGAGCCTCATTGTAACACAGTTCAGAGGCATGTAGCCACCACATCTCTTCTCAGAGATAAGCTACCATCGCCCTAGCTGGTTTATTTCCATCACTGTTTATAAGCATATTTCAGTATTTTACATTAATGAAATGAAGTATTATTTCCGCTGCATCTCAGTGTTTATGGTTATCTATGTAATTTTTTGCGTTCTTGTTTAAATCCGGATCAATCTTTTCCCCCCCTGTCAGATACAAGGTGAGATGATGGAGAAAATTCAACTGCAAGACTATTCAATACTTTGGAACAAGTTCTGACATATGACTGAAATATCTTCTTGGTTGTTGATGCCCATTGCCAAGAAGCGATCCATCCAAGATGAATCCTTTTTCTTGAAAGAGGTTTGTTTCTGAAGCATCTATTTGAAGAAACACTGGTTTTATGACAATGCTTACATTGATGAAGATCAAAACAATGATCTTTCATATGGCCAACTCGGTCACAATGTTGGCATTTCACAATCTGTTGTTGTTGCTGTGGAAGAGGAGCAACTTCTGGAACAGCTGAAGGTGAACTGTCATGAAGGAATCCAACACTCTGAAACTGGATGGGCATTGAGTAATCTGGAATATGAAAGGACACGTCCTTGTCATATCCAAGACTAGTTATGTGCTTGTTGTGGACAAGCACTTCCCAAGGTCTGATGATGGGTTTGGGAAGTGCAGACTGGATTTCTGCATCTGCATGTACAACTGTTGCTTCATTGGGTACTAAATCTGAATGAACTTCAACAATATTGACTTGATGCTGATGGGTGGTTGTCTCAATGTTCTGAACAAAAAAAGGTTTAGAATGATGTCTATTTTGATGTAGCTCTTCTTGTTGTAGTTGTGATTCAAGCTGCAAAAGTTCAATTTTATCTTGTACATTTTGAAAGCAAGTTTGAATGTTAAAAAGAGTTTCCTTACTGACTTTTACCATCCCATCAAGAGTGGAATAGATTAGACTATTCAATAACTGTAATGCATCATCAATTTGCGCCATTTCATGACAATGTTGCACGAATATCTCACACAATGCCAAAACTTTAAAGAATATAAGCAACCCCCAATGCTTATGAACATTGAACTCTGTCGTTCCCAAAAATCCTCCAGCATATTCACTTTCAAAGCAGAAATGATGGCTATCAAAACTTCAACAATTATCGCACCATGTCATGGATAGGACTTGAATGCTCATATATATAAATGCTTTGACTAGGGTAGGAACCAATATTCTCTGAACTTGCCACTTTCTTTAAAGAAAACAATCTACTCTCAATACTCATATAAATAGGACAATCATTAGAGATCTAGGCCTTCATGAAAATTCTGACTACTTTTGGAATAGTAGCTTTGAGATGGCATATAATGCAGCATGTGCTCTTATTGAGAAAAGCAACTTTGCATAAGCTCAAGAGCTCTTACTTCTTGCACGCACTCAAGTCTCTGAGGGGCGTAATTGCATTGGGCTTATTGTTCATTAGGTGGCTTGCAAATTGAACCTTCCTCTCAATTGAGGGGCGACATAAGTCTGTTGGTTTTAAGATGTCTTAGGAAATAACAAAAATAATATGGGGGAAGGTATCCACACTAATGGGATTGCAAATGGGAAGGCTGCAATGAGGACTTCAATAGTTTTATCTCAAATTGAGGAGTTCTGCTATGCACTCGACAGAAACAAACTATCAGCGGAAAAATAACCAAATCCGGAGTATTTTAATTGCCAACAATGGCATGGCAACAGTCAAATTTATGCAAAGTGTGAGAGAATGGGCTTATGAAACATTTGGGACTGAAAAGGTTATTTTATTGGTGGCTCTGGCCACACCTGAAGATATGAGGATCAATGCTGAGCACATACAAATTACTGATCAGTTTGTAGAAGTGCGAGGATGTTGGGTCCCTATAATACTAGTGATTACCCCATTAATATTGTAGTTGCATCCCTTATTAATATTGTTGTACCCCTATTATCCCCATATTGTTATTACTGTGCCCCATAGAATCCCTCTATTGTTATTTTTGTGGCTTTATATTATTATTGTTAGGTCGGCTAGGTTATATTGTGACTCCTTAGACTCCTATATATAGAAAGGAGGTTTAGTCATTTGAATCATCCAATAATTGTTCATTTATGTAATGTAAAGGAGGTTGTCCCTTTGAAGAGGCTAAATTCTAAGGCATTGATCTATCTTTTCTATCTTTTCTTGAGCTGGTTTCATAACATTTGGTATCAGAGCTTTGGATTCTAGGGTTTCGCTGCTCCAAACAGGGCATCGTGGCATTTTCACTATAATTGTTTTTCTCCAACGTTTCATAAGCTAAATAAAAACCCATTTGAGAAGAAATCACGCTGAATCTCGGGTCCGAATTTCAGAGCTTTTCGTGCTATATTTGCAGAGATATGATCTGAGGAAGTTGGTCTTTTTGCATACTCCTGAATTACATTCCAAACAGGTGACCTGGGGAAAATCGTCATAACTTTCTCTTTGAGCATCATATTGAAATTTCGTAAGAAGGTACAGAAAGAGGACGGACTGTAGTTTCTTGTATATATTTTTCAGAGCTAAAGGTTGAAAAATGACTCGTGGCATGTCGTACAAGTTCGCTCTACTGAACTAGTCAATAATCAGGTCACTGTGGGAGATTTTGCATAACTCTTCCTTGGAGAATCCAATTTGGATCAGACTAGTGGCATTGAAAAGAGGACATAGAGCGCTACCACAAGTCGCAATTTCAAAACTGGATGATCCGAAAGTAAAAAGATACATCAGAGGCAATATTGAGCTCCTACAAAGTGAAAAAAGGTGTGTAGATTCTTTTAAATTTTTGCTTCAGATTGGTTTGAAAATTTATTTTGAAGGAATTCAAAGGGCATAGTAGAGCATTATTATCAGTAACTGATGCCTCGAGGAAAGAAAATGCAAACACCTAGTAAGCAACCTGAAAGCTCTAGCATGACTCATGAAGAAGAGGAAGAAATGCTACATGATATATCAAAATTACAAGAATAAGTGCAACAAATGTCACACTCACAAAAGCTAACAGAAGCTAAGATAAATGGCGTGGAATCTAAGATAAAGGGCATGGAAGCTAAGATGGATGATTTGAAGATAGATTTCAAGACAGATTTGAAGAGAGACATATCAGATTTGAAGACAAACATGGCAGATTTGAAGACAGATTTGACAAATTTTCTACAAGAAATACTTACTAATGGTGAAAAGTTTGTAAAGGAAACTCATGATGCGAACAAAAGAAATGTTAATCATGATTTCATAGACTCTAATGTGGGATCGAAGACCCACCACATTCCAAAAATTGATATGAGGAAGTTTGATGGCAAGGATCTCGCAACATGGATATTATAGATGGAGCAATTTGGTTTCATAACAGAGGAGGTACCAATAATAACAACTATGCAAATGTTCAGCTCATTACAGAGATAGCAGAATAATTGTTAAGAAAAAAATATTGAAAAGTAACCATTGGAATCAACATTGGCTCTTCTTTTATGTGCCCAAGTTGCTGCAGTTGCGAGTCATTATCAAGTTGCTATCGAATCTTTGGAGTGCACAACTGAAATAAAACACCGACCTGGAACTGTTGCTACATTAGTATCTTTAAAAGAGAAGGCACGTGATATGGACGGGGCATAGATTGCCTTTGATGCTACTATAGAATGGTGGAGCAGAACGGCTAGAGCTCTTCTCTACTCTTGTTCAGTAGCTTCAGTGAACTGATATCCTTACCACACACATGGTGTACATGGTTCTCCATCGAACATTGAAAGTGTTATCAATCAAACGTCTTACTGCAGATCAACATAACTTTATGGCCTTCAATGCAACGCTCCGATGTCAAAACCCATAACACTCAATTCTTTCAACACATATCGGATAGAAGGAATCTTCAAATGCATACACCGACCAATAATGACCTTCGATGCAGTTTAACTCACGGTTCGTAATGCCTCAAATCAGTAATCTTTCAGAAAAATTCCAATGCTATGCCATTGAATTAATTGTTCTCGTGCTTGCTCCTCTCGTACCATGAATTGTGTTTTTCGAACTCAAGTGGTTATCCAGAAACACCTTCAATTATGACCAAAAATTATCCCTACAACAGGTTTCAAGTCAGTATTATCAATGGGGTGGAAGCGTATTATGATACCACGAGTGGTATTGCAAAGAAATTGGAGTGGTGTACACTGGGTAGGTAGATAGCCGTATGTAATATATGGGCAGGAAGCAGAGTGGTGTATGGTGGTCCGGAGCCAAACTGGGAAGAGGGCGGTATTGAATTGGGAGTCGGTATTAATTATATGTGAGGAACCAGTGCCACTGTGCGTAGGAGTCGAAATATTGTATGATATTGCAACCGCAACACGTGGAGAGATGTTGATTGCGAGGGTGTCGAGGGTGCTGTGGGAGCATAGTCAAGGGACTAGAGTGACTAGGAGTCGAGGGAATGTGAGGAAGTGTGCAAGAGGAGTTTACCAACGTAGACATAATCAATTTACCAACGCACTAGCTTGCAAAGCAATGTCTCAATGCAGCAATACGACTCCTTCAAGATTATTGTTGAATACAACATGCAATAATGCACTCAAGGCAGAGAGAGGCTTCAATTTGCAAAAGATGCAGAGCAAAGGGAGAGAAATCTGACAGGAGTTACACTACAGAAAACTAGAAAACTAATTTGAGGCCTGCGCACTTGGGTATGAGGGAAAGATGTCATTTTTTTCTATATCAAGAAAATGGGCAGAGTTGTAGGACAAGCACGCACAGAAGGGCCACAAAAACAAGTGGCTTACACTTGAGAAGGACAGGAGATCACCCGCTCTGATACCATGTCGGACACATACATGGCAGCAATAGATGAATGATAAACATGAGTATGTATCTATTATTAACAAATGATATACATTTATAGTACATTCATATGACCTTTGGTTTCGTATTCCAAGGTCTCTTGGACTTCCTTAGACTATTCAGCTTCCACACCAACCCTTAGAGGATTAGGTGTCCAACATGATAGCAATTATTGAATGCTTGAACAAATTCATAAATTTTCTAATAATGAAACACATTTGAATATGACTAAGGGAAGTAACGAAAGTAATTAATGGACTAGATAACATTGTTGCAAATTACAAAAGTTAAGAGTTTATGAAATTTACTTGTGCACATTTTATTCCATCTTGAGCTTATGGGGCCAAATACCGAGGTTAAATTACTAGTATATTTATATTAAATAATGTATATATACCATATAAAAAACGGTAACAACTATTTTTTTAACTTTAAATTTATACTCATCCTAATTCGGGGAAATTAATAATATATAGTATAATTTCTATGTCCAAAAAATCAAATTAATATAAAATATCACCTGTGGTCTTATACGACAAAGAATTCATATACAATAATATATCTAATATGAAAAATTCCAATGTCTAGTATATTAAAATAAAAGATTTAGCTACACACTTAAGTGTGAGTGCAAATTCCTAAAAACAATTATTTCTTTATATTAAAATATTATTTATTTAGTTAAATCTAAGCCTTTTTTAATATGAAAAGAGTATTTATTAATAATATTATTTATTTAGTCAAGTCTAACTGTTATATATAAAGACTAAATTTTTTTCTCTTCATCTATTTAATTTGAAGCCAAGATTTGTTTCATCTTGTCCCAACACACTGTAATAGTGTGGAATAGTTCAATACAAGTCCACAAAACTCTGATGATGTGATTTTACCAAAAGTTTTATTACTTTTCATAATATGGATCACAAAAGGCTAAATTCAATTATTATTTTATTTTATTTTATATTTTTAAGTTATAATTAAAATTGTGAAGACAAAAGAAAAAATCTTATTTATTGTAGTGCTGAGTTAAATTTTATTTTTTATATGACATCATGATTTAAAATTGAATTGTGAAAATATATAATATAAGTAAGGTTTATTGAGGAAAATGATTGAACAAATTCATTCAATAATAAAAATAAGGGAAAGAAAAATATGAAGCCAGGGAAAATTCATGTAATATGGGTGGCTATTTTTGTTTTTTAAGTTTCTATTGTTAGTAAAAAGCCCAAATATAATAGAAACTATTTTTTAGAAAAAAAAATAAAAATATTAATTATAGAAAATTTGATTTTTAAATCAAATTTTCTATAATTAATATTTCCAATTTAATGTTTAATTTTATTAAAACTTTAAATAAATTTTAAAAATAATTTTCTAAAAATATTTTTTAATGTTTAATGTTTAATTTTATTAAAACTTTAATAAATTTTAAAAATATTTTCTAAAAATTTACAAATTAATTATCACTCAATTTTTTTAACCCACTAATTACTATATTCTAGGTAATTAAAATTCTTTTTTTTTTACCCAAACTGATTGCAATACATTTTATCGGGAATAGAAAAAACATATTCCAAACTAAAATACTGTTATCTAAAAAAAATTCTCAATATTCCATATTCCACCGAGGCTATAACAACCTAAAATAGTGTTATAAAAAGAAACCTCAATACTCCATATTCCACATGACCAAGGCTATAACAACCGCTAAATACTTGAGTAGGCCTAATGGTTAAGAGCATGTATTTCCTCCCGAGAGGTCACATGTTCAAAACCAGACGAGGGTAGAGTATGTATGCCTTCTTAGACTTAGTAGTCATGGGTCCCTTGTCACACAAACAAGGGGGTCTCATACACCAATTTGGTGTCTTGGGCGTAACCTTAAAAATAGATATTATTATTATTACTATTCACAAACTCAATATTCCACATTACCAAGGCTATAACAACAACTAAATATTATTCACAATTTGTTTTTTAATATTAAATATATAATAAATTAATATTATTCACAAACTCAATATTCCACATTACCAAGGCTATAACAACCCCTAAATATTATTCACAATTTATTTTTTAATATTAAATATATAATAAATTATTCCACATTACCAACGCTATAACAACCCCTAAGTATTATTCACAATTTGTTTTTTAATATTAAATATATAATAAATTATCTTGACATAATAAAGAAAAGACCACTGAAACGTTGAAAAATTAGGATAAGGTCAAGAAAACCATGTGTAAAGCATAAGTAACGTGGAACGGCGGGACCACCAAGACCTGTAAAGAGAGCAACCTACTACCTTAATTCAATAAACAATATCTCATTCGTTTGTTATTATTATTTATTATATTAGAATCTGGAAAAAAAAAAACACACCTAACCCTGAAACCCTGTGTGGCCACAATGCGATTCGGATTATTGCAACCCAACTCCAAAATGCTTTCGTCATGTGATCTTACGGGATCGTTTTGTAACCCAACTCCAAAATATTTTCGTCATGTGACCTTATGGATCGCTGCGATACCGAATCAAAGATCGATTCCGAGATGGGGCACTCAACAACTTAAATAAAAAAAGGCCGGAGGAATCGACGAGCATTATCCAGGCCCTGCAGCAATCGACATTGTTGAAGTTGTGTCCATAGTCTCAGGGTTCCATGGCCATGCCGATCGCAGCGGGAGCTGCATTTTGTACGTTACCCTCGTTGTCCTCGTCAGCAGAATTGAATAATTGGAAGCCCTTGAATTCCAATACCCACCTGCACTTCAACCATAACAGGAGCCTAAACACTGCCAGATTATCAGTGAGAGCCATGCCCTCGTCGACCGGCGTCCTGACGCAGGATCAGTTGAAAAAATTGGCTGCAGAGAAAGCCGTGGAATATGTGGAAAGCGGCATGGTGCTGGGATTGGGCACCGGCTCCACCGCTGCCTTTGCCGTGGCCAGAATCGGGGAGCTTATGAAGGCCGGGGAGCTGAAAGACATCGTGGGCGTCCCCACCTCCAAGCGCACTGCCGAGCAGGCTGCGTCCCTAGGCATCCCCCTCTCGGTGCTTGATGATCACCCCAATATTGACCTCGCCATCGATGGCGCTGACGAGGTCGACCCGGAACTCAACCTCGTTAAGGGCCGCGGTGGCGCGTTGCTCCGAGAGAAGATGGTGGAGGCTGCCTCCGCCAAGTTCGTGGTCATCGTCGACGAATCGAAGCTCGTCAGTGGCCTCGGCGGCAGCGGCCTGGCAATGCCTGTGGAGGTGGTGCCCTTCTGCTGGAAGTACAACGCTTCAAGGCTGCAATCCCTCTTTCAGGCCGAGGGCTGCGAGGCGAAGCTCAGAATGGACGGTGACAAGCCGTACGTTACGGATAACGCCAATTACATCGTGGATTTATATTTCAAGACTCCGATGAAAGATTCGAGGGCCGCGGCTAAAGCCATGCTGGCTTTCGAAGGCGTGGTCGAGCACGGGCTCTTCTTGGACATGGCCACGGCTGTAATCATTGCTGGGGCGGAAGGTGTTAGGGTCAATACCAAGTGAGAATTTTTTGGGTTGCCGTGATGACTGTCGGTGTCCGCGTAGCTTTCTCTAATCAGTTAGAAATAAATGCAATATAAATATTGCATGCATTTGTATCCAGTTAGCAGGTAACGTGTTTGATTAAATTCAAATCGTTTAGGCCATTTGGGGCTTTGGGGATTTGGGTCACTGTACCTATTTGGCATGAGACCAAGTGTTTCCTTTTCTACAATATCTCACATTGAACGGCGTATACTGTTTCTCTGAAAAGCCTGCAAATGTTGAAAAAGTGTTTGAGATTAGCAAATGACAAATTTTTCTGTCCAGTTATTATTCAATTGCAGAGGCAGAGTTGCTGGACGTTTCTTTGTGATGTTTTTGCCCTTTAAACGCAACATTTGCCATCCTCTGCTATAAGATGTTACTTGTTTTTTATCTACTTGCAACGCTTATCTAAATCATTTTGTCAACAAAATCGTATTTCTTGTTCTACTATCTGCTGTTTAAATGTTTATCATTTAAGCTTGTTCCATTTCAGTAGAAACATCTGGTATTGGATGTATCAAATATATTTAAATTGATTATCATCTTACACTGGTCAAAAATATTGTTGCTCAAACCAATCTCTTTCACTTAAATTTGATGCTTCATTTCATAGGATTAGAAAAGTATTTCCTGAATTTGTTTATCATTTTACACTGGTCAAAAATATTGGTGCTCTAACCAAACTATTGTTCTTAAATTTGATGCTTCATGTCATAGGTTTAGAACAGTATTTTGTGATTTTGCTTATCTATTTGCATTAGCAGACAGCAGTCATGCACTAAGTTAGCCCATAAATTTTAATTTTCCTCCAACGGACTTGCGAGTATGCTGGTTACCAGTGGCAAATTGGAATCTTTTACCGCATATATCTGTGATTGACAATTTGTTCTTCGGATTTTTTGCAATATGTTTTGCATATTGTGCCATCTGACCATAGAACATCTTTCATTCCTAACTACAAAATGGTATATTTATTTTCAGAAAAACCACTTGTTGTTTGAGCTTTCTGGGTACAAACTGCGCAATTTTTTTTGGACATTTCACATGTTTTTACATATTTTATATCCAGAAAGGTCAAGCAACATGATGACTAACTGTGAAAACTTACACACTCAAACCGTTTGTACTTTTCGCATAACAGCTCCAAGATCTTCCCAAGCTCTTCTGGTAAAAGGTAAACTGCTTTTCCTACGTATGGCCATTGCATATGTGGTGCATAATGTTCAAGGACCGCTAAAGATTGCTTGTGAACTTATAAGTGTGGTAGCTCCCCATACCAATCCTTTGGAGTCTTTCTAAAGCCGGATAAAATTCTTAATGCAGCATTGGAAAACTTTAGCATTGCATATTTGCAGATTTTTGGTTGAGTGAAATCTGTTTTTAAATGGTCTTTGAAGGTTCAGGAACAGGAACCATCTTCAAAACACCAAAGATGTTAATTCAACAATCTTTTTTGACAATATTGTATGCCAAAATAAGCATTTTGTGTATAAACTGTTAGTTCATCATTAAATTATAGTCTAAACATATGATCTACTTGGTATCGGTCTGAAAAATTATTGGATTCTATTCAGCTGCGCTGAGAATCATCTATTATGATGTTTTTGAGCCACATTAGTATTTGTAGGTTTGTGGATAATGTAAATCCAATGAGAGATGGGGTTCATGTTATTCTTGTTTTTAAATTTGACATAGCCTTGAAGCTTTCCTTTCAGTTAGGAGCAGGTCAATAGGAAATTTTCCAACCGAGGCACTGCAAAAGTCTAGAGGTACATGAACAAATAATTAGAGAATAAATTCCTGAAAGATCTAGCGAAATAGTTTTTGAATGACCTTGTAAGAATTGCGGTGATTGTGGAATACACAGTCGGTCTCTCTTTTTTAATAAGCATTGATAAAAACATGTGACAGCACTGATTACTTGTCTCAGTTTCCAACTATCTTCTTCGTCATTCCTTAAAAGCATCTTGTGCATGTATTTGGGTCTCGTAGATTGGGTTTTACCACATCTTACTGTGTTTACAATGTTTCTTTATACACATCCTTTTGACATTTTAGCTACTTCTTACCATGGTTATTCTTTTTTTTGTTGGATGTGATCTCAAGTGCCATTAACCCACTTTGGTCATATATTGACATTAATATAATTTATTACTTTCTGTTTTTCTTTCTTTCTCCACAGGTGCAGTGTAGTGTGTGTTCAACTTCTAGCACAATGCTTCCCAAGTGTCTCATAGCATGAGCTCTAGCAGATTGTTTCCTGAGTGCCTAATAAAAATTTCAATTCCTTCTCTCCTTTGGTTTGATATTATCAGCTGTTGTAGCTTCACATTTCACTGGCAGGTGTTCTTTCAGGGACTGGAATCATATTGGCAGAAATTTGGTATGTCAGCTGCTGTACCCAAAATGTGCTTTAACCAGCACCACTTACTTGCAATTTCTTCTATGATAAGTCATGACCTACCACTTGCAATGGAAGAAAAGTGATCTTCGGTAAGAAAACAGCTTGCCTATGGTGGCCAAAATATAGAAAGATAATTTTTGGCAGTATAAGCTAATTTAACTTTTAACAGTTTTAACTCTGTTTTGTTGGTGTTTCCATGTATTACTATTCTCTTGTTGTTTAGATGCACCATATTTTTCTAGCTCTGCGGGATTCCATTTTTTGTCTTTTCTTTTCGGAAATTCACAGGAACATGTGGGTAAGAAATATTTCATCCTTCAATTTATATACTAAAGTCAATTAAGTAACCATCACAAATGTTTCAATATTTCATTCATGGAATTGAAATAACGAGTCGAGCGCCTCACCACTCCTTATGCATCCCTTTTCTCTAGTTTGTTATGTTATCTTTTCTCATGTATGAGTTTTTATAAAAAATTGTTGAGTGAAGATGGAATTTTCATGGCATGGCTTATCTTGCGTTATATATAGACTGAGATGTCGTTTCACTGTTGTAGTGACATCGTCAAGCTTTTCAAGCTTTTCACACTGTCTTATGCAATGTCACATGGTTTAGGTTTGAGTTCGGGTTCGGCAATGATTAGGTTCGGTTTGAGTTCGAATTTTATGATGAGGTTCGAATGAGGTTTGCCATTAGGTTAGTGTATATATATATTATAATATATAATATATATATATATATATATAAAACGAACTATAGGATAAAATAGTTAGAAATCAACATCATTAAACATCAAAAATGTTATCACGGACATGGAAACTATAAGGATAAATTACAAGCTTAAGCTGTGACATGAGGTTATGAGTTTTGATCTATGCACTTGGTCAATGGCTATGAGGTTTGATGAGGTTCACTGAACCTCAAAATTTTTTTAAGGCTTGCCAAAATTTGAACCTCAAGGTTAAAGTTTGACGAACCTTGTGACATAGGTCTTATGGAAGACATTACGTTGGCTGACTATGGTTTCTTTAAAAGATTCGTGATTTGAGACCTGAAAAAGCTGTGAAGGTTCCTGTTTATGATTTAAGCTCAGTTGTAGCACTGGATACAAGTTTTCCCTTTGGCATGCACGAAACGTTTGGGGATTGCACTCGGCCATCTATTTCTATCTTTTCTCCAAACTCTGGGGCTATGCATTTTTTTCCCTTACCCATTCTGGATCTTTCTTTTTTGCTTATCCTATTTCTCCCTGCTGCATAAAATCTCGTAAACAGATTAGGGGAAGATGTTATCCTCATGACTCTTTTGTGAAGTTCTCCCAACTTTTTCACTCCTTTTTTGGCATACTTTCCTACAATTTGCTGCAAATTTTCTTCTCAAGCATTATGGACATCTTAATTTGTATGTTCTGCACCTTCTCTTCTGAGGCCAATCCCATCTAACTGTCTCCATTTGTGAATTTCTAGGATCTGTTCTCATGCAACTTTGTTCTAGGATATCTTCCTCCTCCGATTTGTCAAAATACTTGTCACTATACAACATTCCATCCTCAGTGTTGTCCCTCAATCATCTCCAGCATCAGCTCTTCCCATGTCTTCTTGCACCATTTCTTGGTGCAACAGTTTCATTTGTATAACAACCTGATCCTTTTTTGGTCCAAATATCATATAACCTTTTACATGCATCATCTGTGTACAAGTCAGTGGTTGCAAATATATCAACAATATCATCAATCAACATTAGTGCCCCCCTCGCCGTTGGCTATCAGACCCGGGCATTCTTGACATCATTGACCTCCAGCCTTGGACTTATTCACTTAGCCTTTTACATGATCCAGTTATATACATGTTTACGAGGCTGTCCTATTAATCTACCCTTCTTTACTTCATTGTATCCTATATTTAGCTTTGGCATTTTGTAGGAGTTTCATTTGCACTCCTGAATTGTACTCAATTGGTTGTATCCTTGAGTCCCATTGACCTATTTATGGTCATTCGTTGGACATTAATAAAATTATCTTATCTTAGACATCTTATGTTGCTGTGCCCTTTTTTGTGTCATCACTTCAATCTCACAGTTCTCATCATCTACCTCTATTGCTGCTTTTGCATCTTCTTTCTCTACTGTTATTTCTTCACTATCATCTTCTTTGGCAACGAGGCATAAAAATTGTGTACAGTAAACTACCTCACTTCCATTACAACATGGCACATTCCATCTTTGAGTGAATCCACTTTTCTCGATTCTTCCATGTTATTGGTGTTCTTTTCCACCAGTTATATATTTGGTAGTTCCACTTCAAAGTGTCCATCCTTTGGCTGCAACAGGCCCTCTATACAGTTCGATTGTACTGCAATATCCTCTCTCAGCTGCATAGACATCATGCCTGTCAGAATTTTACCAATTCACATCGTTTTCTGCTTGTTTTTGTGGTCTTTTTGCCATGTTCTCTTTATCGAATTCTACATAAGCACTGACTATTTGGTCTCGGATTTCTGACTGTATAGTATCATTATTCTTTTCATTCATCAACAATCACAATTTTAAGGTAATCATGCCATTATTAGGGCTACTTCAATTGCTTTTCTGGTCTGTTTTTCTTTTCTTTGCCCTTAATCTTAGTTTCCATCTTCTTTAACATTTACAATGTCCTCAGCGGAGCTTTCTCAATCTCCTTTTGGGATTCACACAGAGAATATTCGTTTTTCTTTAGTCTTGTTGTTCTGAGCAGTGCTCATAGACGGAAGTCTTCGACGTTTCTTCTCATTGTTCTCTTAGTAGCCATCTTTCTGCAATACGTACACACAGACAAACAGACCTTTCAAACACAATTACCCAACTCTAGACAAATCTTCGGTTTGATTCCATGACGTGATCATTGCACTCAACTTCCTTTGGTGGAAGCACAAGGAATGATTCAATGGTCTCTACGAATGCCATTGACTTTTTACTCATACTGTGGTACACGACTTTGAGGGAGTTCTTGACTTTGACTCATACTGTGGTACACGACTTTTGAGGGAGCTCATACATAGCAAGTTACCAGTTATACCCAAAACGCATGAACATTGTAGGGATTTTCAGAAGCATTGTTCCAAGAGTTGTGAGCTGGAGATTGGCATGTTGTTTATGATGGGGGAGAGTGACTTTCTATTTCACTTTTAGAGATCTGATTTTTGGAGATTTGAAGATGCATTTTTGTGGAAACAAGACTGCTGTCTTTGGCATTTTCTTTTTGAAGAATATCTAATGGTTAGGGCCTCTTGATGGGTTGAAAACAGTATTTGCAGCAGACGCATCTTGATTTCAAGAAGCATGATTATTTTGGACTATTTCTGGGGTCCTTTTCTTTATCATTTCAGCGCTATCCTGAAGATATCATTGGTACACTAGTCCATGATTAAAAACAGCAATACGAAGATTGCTGCTTGTGGCCTAGGACAACTTGTTGACATCTGGGCATTAATTCCAGCTAGAAAGGCACATTCATGGGTTGCTATCTTCAGGTCTGTTCTCGTGCATTCTTGATAGCAGTGAGGGCACAGGCACACTCAGTAGAGGAGTTACTTATGCCCTATAAGTCCTTTTTTCATGGACTTTCCATGTGCTATTTTGAAGCGGAATTTGTTATAAATTGGAAGCCCTCTTACATGCTCATCTTAGGCCTGCCGCACTACTATTAGAAGAAGACATGATGATTTTGTGGTGCCAAGGGAGCCTAGATTAGGCAACAATCTCAAACAGATTACAAGTTTCAAAAACAGATTCTGTGCTTTTTATTGGCAGGGTCCTTTGTAACTTAAATACCAGTATTTCAGAAGTAAGCCCGTGTTCTGATCGGCTATTCAAAAGGTAGATTTGAAGAGGGAAAGTGGGGAAATGTTGTTGCTTTGAAGATGGAGGGTGAATGTTATAAACTGGGTTTGGTTCACATGATACAAAACCAGGAGAGGCAGAATTTGAGCAGTGGTTTGAGTGGTTTATCCCTACTTTACTACTCTTATCCTATTCTATTTTTGAGCAGTATGGAGTAGCTCAGTGGCAGCCTTATCCAGATTATTCTGGAAGTTAATCTTTAGTTTGCAACCACTCTAAACGCTTTCTTCGTGTCCAAATTGGCCGCTATTCTTTCTGGATTGTGAGATGGTCTTGCATTCGAATAGGGAAAATTTATTGCAGCATTTTTTGGGCAGTGTTTAAGTGTGCCATAAACACACAATGAAGACACACTCATGGAAATGAAAATTTTGATTCTAGCATAGAAGGCACCTCTATGTGGCACTTGCACTCTATTTTCACTCTCATAACAGACACCAGTTAGGGTGCCCTATGTTGAGGGAGCTACACTAGCTGGAGGATGAGTTCATTGAAGGCGCTACAAGTTATTTAGTCACAGAAAGGGGTAGACCAAGTCGGTGCTTTTCATATGTGCTTTGCTTCTTTCAGATATTAAACAACAGTGATTTTGTGGTGAAAAAGTGAATAGGACTATCGTAACGTACCCAAACCCATGTTGGGCCATGTTATTATAAATCTGACTTTGACATCAGTGTTTTTAAATGAAAATGTATAGGGTGACATACAGTTTCATGCAATGATCATTAAAAATTAAAATTGTAAATGCATATGAATTAAGCATGAATAAGAATATTAACATAAAGTACATAAATTTTGTTCACGTGTAACAATAACATGTTAAATAAATATAATGGTGAGAAACTTATTTTTATAAATGTTTTACGGAATCGACTGTATATGTATATGTTGGATGCTCCAACCAACCATAGGTATTGTTGTATCAATTATCTTTGCTATAGGCCACCCTTTAGTTGGGGCTATGAGTTTACAAGGACGAAAAACTCCTATGGGTTTGTATAGCCCACTAATATAATCCAGTATCCAGTAAATTCATAGTGACATAACTTATGTAGTAGTTCCGATTATTCAACATTCTGCTTTATTAGTTTGCACAACACAAGGAATGGGGTTTCTTTCTTTGCACCAAAGCCTTTCAAACAATTTCCATCTAGCGCTTCAACACAGACCAACCAAGAATCTCTTAGCTCGCTCCAAAAAAAATCCAGTTGTAACAGATGTGTTTAGAACAACATTTACATGAGCACTTTGGTAATTTTCAACAATAACTCTTTACAAGCATGACATCCAAGCTCTTAGCGTAAGTTCCAACACCAGCAAGCTATTTTTACATAACCCCCTTTTTCATCATAAAGCTCTGGTTTTCGCTTCCGCTTGCTATCCAAAATTTAGCGTACACCTTTCACTTGAGCTTCTTTTTCTTTTTCTTTCATGCATGCTGGACTTTAACAATTCTCCAAGTTGATTTACACATACCACGCTCTATTATGATTAAGTGAAATTTTGTTAATTTTAGGTAACAATGGTATGTTCTATGCTTAAGAGCAATTTATTTCAATTTCTTTATTAGCCCAATATCAATATCTAGTTTAGCAATCACATCAGCATGATAGTAAAATGCGGATAGAACATAAACATAAACAATAAAAGACAAACCAAGACAAGAGGACACAAGATGTGGCACCAGCTAGGGACAAACTCCAATGTGGGGAAACCCTTGATCAATTCTTCTTATATTCTTCAATAGTTTAACAGAGAGAGATAGTACAAAGTTACAAATTTGATAATTTATGACAGCAGTAGTAAAGCCCTAACCAGAAAAGTCAACGCTAGTAAAAAAGGCATAATTCTTCTTTCAAGCAGCTTGGTCAAAACCAATCAACTTTGGCTTCCAACAACAAACCCAAACAGTCCAATACAACCTTGAAAAATCTTGTGAAACGCTGGTCAACGAAAGTCAAACTGCAGTCAGTAACTAGGGCAGTCAACGCTGGTCAAACTAGAGGTCAGATCACCTCAGTTTCTGTGCCCAAATTTGCGGCCTGCCAAGGAGCAGCCACACCCAAAGCGTAGTCAAAGAGAGGTCAGTGCAGCCCAAAATAGTCTCCTTGTAGCTCGGTCAAGCTTGGTCAACGTAGTCAAACAGAAAATTCCTCCTTCCTTCGCACATGTGAGAGAAAGCTGCCAGATTTGCATACCCAATCAAGTGAGGAGATAGAGATGAGAGAAGATGAGATGATGGAATAATGATTTGAGGTCTCCTCCTTTTATATGCAACGTTGATGATGAACTGGTTGTAAAAATGTCTGTTTTGATTGCAGATCGACCTTGACAATTTGTCAATGATACAAATAAATCCATATCTTTATTTTTACATGTCGGAATCGAATGATCTTTAGATCAATCCTACACCTCTCGGAGAGAGAAATTCAAAAAAAATATCAGTTGTCATAAATAAAGTGACCCATATGGAGTTTGGCCCTAGTTGCCAATTTTAACACTCCCTTTCAACCAGTGAGAACTCCATCTGCTAATCCATCTACCAGTCGGTACTATCTCTGCCATCAATGTACTGCTATGCACTACTCTACTCTGCTGAACTATGAAGATGAAAAAGTGATCGAGAATGTATCATACCATTCTCTACTGACCCGAAGTCAGTCCCAGATAATAGAGTGTCTCATACCACTCTTACTGACCCGAAGTCCCAATCAAAAGAGAGTTTCATACCACTTTTATGGACCCGAAGTCAGTTCCAATTGATCCCAGATCAATATAGGTCATCCTAGCATAGGGAGTACGGTAGTACACGATGTGTCCATCGGTAGTACTATGGTCCGTATCCTCATTTCCCTATCATTTGCCAGATGAGAGGTACTTCCCATGAGTCCCAAACTACATGGGTAGGTGGTCTCAGTAGGAGAAGGATGAACCACTCACCCTGCCTATATGTCGCCAGGGGGTATCATAGGGGAAGGCTGAACCACTCACCCTGTACACATCAAACCACTAGGGCAAGGTTGAACCACTCACCCTATGGTTGCTCATCGCTCCAAGAAGTACTCCAAGCCCCCCGGAGCTCCCAGAGCTCAATGTCCATATCATATAGGATCCTCTGGAGAGGGTCTCTCCACAACTCGAAGACATTCTCGGAAGGCTAAGAAGTTGACCTTCCCTAGGGGCTTTGTCAGAATATCAGCGACTTGCTCATCAGTCCCATTGTGATGGAGCTTTATTGCTCCTTGTTGTACCATATCCCGGATAAAGTGATACCTGATATCTATATGCTTGGAGCGATCATGAAATACATGATTCTCTGATAATCGGATCCCACTCTGGTTGTTGCAGAGGATCATGATGGTATCCAACACATGTCCAAACAACTCATTGAAGAGCTTCCTCAACTAGACATCTTCACAAGAGGCCATACTAGCAGCTATGTATTCTGCTTCGATGGTGTTCAAGGCAATCGATTTCTACTTTTTTCTTATCAAGGATATTGAAGCAGAACCCAAAGAAAAAAAACACCCAGAAGTGCTCTTGCGATCCACCACACTGCCAACCCAATCAACATCAGAATAACCACGCAACCTCATATCTCCGACAGTTTATCTTAGTCCATGAGTGATTGTGCTTTGAAGATATCCCAGAAGATTCTTGGTACCAATCCAATGTAAATGATGAGGCTCAACCATATATTGACTCAACGTATTATCTACAAAACATATATTCGGACGAGAGTTCACCAAGAACATCAATGCTCCTATGAGTTGACGATACTCAAAAACATTTCCCAATTCAGGTCCGACAACACTACCACATAACTTCTTGAAATTAAATTCCATAGGGATAGTCACAGGCTTGCAGTCCACCATTTCAAATCTTTCCAATATCTTCACAACATATTTTCCTTGAGATAGGAAAATTTCTCCTGTCTTTTGCCACACCTCCAATCCTAGGAAGTAGTGCATCAGTCCTAGGTCCTTCATCTAAAATTTAGAAGCCAACTCCCTCTTACATTTGTGAATGAGAGGGTCCGCACATGTCAGAAAGAGGTCGTCCACATAAAGTACCAATATGAGAGGTTTATCATCTTCAACCTTAAAGTAAAGGTTCAGATCGGCTTCACTACTAGTGAATCTTAGCTTCATCAGATAGCTATCAATCCTCTCATACCAAGCCCAGGGTGCTTGCTTCAAGCCATATAGAGCCTTCTTCAATATGCATACATGAGATTCCCGGTCATGAACCTCAAACCCCTCGGGTTGTTCCACATAGACTTCCTATTTGATCGAACCATGTAAGAAAGCGGTCTTGATATCCATCGGATGTAGGTTCCATCCTTGCGACGCAGCAAGGGCTATGATTGAGCGGATGGTGGTGTATCGGGCAACAGGTGCAAATATCTTATCGTAATCTACACCTTTCTTTTGAGAGAAGCTTCGGACAACAAAGCGAGCCTTGAACTTTTCTGCACTTCCATCAGCTCCATACTTGATTTTGAAGAGCCACTTAGAGGTGACAACCGATTTGCCCTGGGGTCTAGGGACCACATCCCAGACATCATTCTTCATAATAGAATCATACTCTTCATTCATAGCATCCTTCCATACTTGTTGCTTCACGACTTCTTCAAATGATGAAGGTTCATTTTGATTTATAGTGCTCATGGCGGTCAAGTATCCTTGATACCTTTTCAACTTCTTGCTCTCACAGAAAGTCCCCCTCGGTGTAGTATGTCTCTCGACATCTTCGAGAGTCTCCCTAAGCCATAAGGGTCTTCTCTTGGAGGAGGAGGACCCCTGGGGAGGAGGATCAATAGGATACATAGGTTCATCAACATCTGACATCGTCTCGTCCTCTTTTTCACCTTGTCTTCTGGTGTCAGTTTCTTTGTCCTTCCTTGGGATAGGAAGATTGTTGATCTTGCTAAGGGCCATATCTTCGTCAAAGGTGACATCATGACTTATCTCAACTTCCCTTTGACTAGCCACATAAATTATATAGCCTTTAGAATTTTTGCTATAGCCCACAAAGATTCATTTCTTCCCATATGCACCTAATTTGCTTCTTTCCTCTTTCAACACATTAAAATATATGGGACTTCCAAAAATTCTAAAATGAGAGACATCGGGTTTCTTACCAGTGAACATTTCGTCGGGAGTCTCCAAGAATAATCTCCAAGTTTGTCTTCTTCTCTATCAGATTAGAGAGAGCTTCCTTATACCTTGTGAAGTGCCTTGAAGCACCACTATCAATTAGCTAATTCCCCAAAGTGTCCGGTGGAGAGGTGGGGGAAAGGGTAGATATAAGATAGTATTCCTTTTGCTTATTGTTAACAACATTTGATTTTTCATACCTGGAGTTCCTTGCTTTCTTGGAGGGTTGACCATTTCCATGATGTCCCGCATTCCTTTTTCCTTTGCCATTGAACCTGCCATTCCTTTGATTGTTGTTGTTGAAATTACCTCTGGAATGATTGTGTTTATCATCATGTGATGTGTCCCTTCTATTTGGACACTTCCTTGCATAGTGGCCAAAATTATTGCAAACAAAACATCTGCCCTTCCTTTCACTCTTAGATCCGGGCTTTCCATTGAAATTCTCTTTATACCCTGTATTGTTTCTCCTTTCGGAATGAGTAGAAAAAGTAGCGGGGTTGCCTCTATTAGAAAGCATTTCTTGCTACAACATTCTTGCTTCTTCTTGAATGCATCTCGATATCAATTCTTCAAATCATGGAATTCGATCATTATTGAGAATAGTGGTTCTAAATATATACCACTCGGGTGAGAGTCCTCTAAGGGTAGTGATGGTGAGTTCTCTGTCAGGAATGACTTCTTCATTTGAAAGTAGATCATTCTAGATCTCAGTGATCTTTAAGAAGTAGGATTGAATATCTTCGTCCTTGCCCTTCCTAAAATCCTTAAACTTATTTTTGAGAAATAAAATTTGATTTGCATCACTAACCTTGAACTCGCTGACCAACCTGTCGTAGATCTCCTGGGGAGGTGTTCAAATTAGAGATGTAGGCCACCATATGCTTGTCAATGGAATCTCTGATAATTTTCTTCGCTTGACTTCAACGTTATTATACTTGGTCTTCACAGCAACCGATGCATTTGAAGAAGGCTCAGGGATTTTACCCTTCACATAATCCAACACTTATTGTTCTTCTAAGGTCAAATCAAGAGACATCTTCTATCCATGATAGTCAAACTTTTCATGGAGCTTGTCTTCAGCCGGGAAGTGAGATGAATAACCCATTGAGCCTTTTGTCCTTGTCCAACTGCCTTTGGTGATTGCTCTTTCACTCTTGCTTGGACGTTGTCTTCACGTCACCTCTGATATCATGTTAATTTTAAGTAACAATGGTATGTTCTATGCTTAAGAGCAATTTACTTCAATTTCTTTATTAGCCCAATATCAATATCAAGTTTAGTAATCACACCAACGTGATAGTAAAACACAGATAGAACATAAACATAAACAGTAGAAGACAAACCAAGACAAGAGGGCACAAGACATGGTACTAGCCAGGGACAAACCCTAATGTGGGGAAACCTTTGATTAATTCTTCTTATATTCTTCAATAGTTTAGCAGAGAGAGATAGTACAAATTTACAAATCTGATAATTTATGACAACATCAGTAAAACCCTAATCATAAAAGTCAATGTTGGTCAAACAGGGCAGAATTTTTCCTTCACGCAGCTTGGTCAAACCCAGTGAACTTTGGCCTCCGATAGCAAACCAAAATAGTCCAAAACAACTCCAGAAAATCCAGCGAAATGTTGGTCAACAAAAGTCAAACTACAGCCAACAACTAAGGCAGTCAACGCTGGCCAAACCAGAGGTCATATCACCTCGGTTTTTGTGTCCAAATCTGCGGCCTACCCAGGAGAAGCAACCACACCTAAAGTGCAGTGAAAGAGAGGTCAAAGTTGGTCAACACAACCCAAAACAATCTCCTTGCAACTCGGTCAACCCTGGTCAATGCAGTGAAACATAAAAGTTCTTTCTTCGCACGTGTGAAAGAAAATTGCCATATTTGCGTACCCAATCAAGTGAGGAGAGAGAGATGAGAGAAGATGAGATGATGGAATAATGACTTGAGGTATCCTCCTTTTATATGCAACATTGAGGATGAACTGGGGGTAAAAATCCCTGTTCTGATTGTTGGCTGACCTTGATAATTTGTCAATAATACAAATAAATTCATATCTTTATTTTTACATGTCAGAATTGGATGATCTTTAAATCAATCCCTACACTTCTCGGAGAGAAGAATACAAGAAAAATATCCGTTGTCATAAATAAGGTGATCCATATGGAGTTTGCCCCTAGTTGCCAAATTTAACAGATTCTTATTTCACACATCTTTTATATGCATTCAACGATACAATTTCCTTCATAAGTATCCTTAACCCATGGTTTAATAGCTATGTGAGATCACTGGTATACTAGCATAAATTTATCTTAACTTTAAATCTATCAAGCATTGAGAGCGATCAAACCTTTCAAGATGCAAGTGTTTTTTTTGAATGCAATATTTGAGCAAAGGTTTACACCTTGAGAGGTTTGATTCCTCTCATGCTTAATAGATCCATAGTTCAGATGGATTTATGTTGGTTTTCAATAATACTATTTATATTTACATAAATTTCACATCTCCATTTATAGAAAATATTATTATTTTTATTATTTTATTAAATTTATATAATACTATACTTACATATATTTCTTGACATGTTTATATTTATAATTTATTTTTTAAATGTGATATGCCATACATTAATTAATATAGAGTCTGAGAAAATTTTTGTTGTAAGTATTTAAATTTTTTATATGCTTATTAAAATTTAAAAGTTAAATATAAGTGATTATGAAAATGAAATAATTTTTATTTTTAAAGCTATATGGAACAATTGATTTATATTATAATACTTTATATTTTATATATATTTCATATATATAGAAATATTCATATTTTTAATTATATGTTTATTAATTAAGCCGGTATGCGTTTTCTTTGTTGGCTTGAGGTGGGAAAACACTGTTCAACCCAGTGAATGGGAGAGCTTGATTTCCGCCATTCCAACTAATTAAATATTGCTATGTGTTTTTTTCTCTGTTAAATCCCTATACTACTAGTGTAACTCCTTATTGTTATTAGTACAACACTCTTATTATATTGCTGTGTCCATGTAATCCCCATATTGTTATTATTGTGCCCCATAGAAGCTCACTATTGTTATTAGTGTGCCCTTAGATTATTATTGTTATGTCGGCTCTGACTATATTATGACCCCTTAGACTCCTATATATAGAAATGAGGTCTTGTCATTTGTATAATCCAAGAATTGTTCATTTGTGTAATGTAAAGGAGGTTGCCCCCTCGAAGAGGCTTATTTCTAAGGTGTTGATCTATCTTTTCTATCTTTTTGTGCGTTGGTTTCATAACATTTGGTATCAGAGCTTTGGATTCTAGGGTTTCGCTGCTCGAAACATGTCATCGTGGAATTTTCGCTATAACTTTTTTTCTACGATGTTTCAGAAGTTAACAAAAAAACCCATTTGAGAAAACATCGCGCTAAACCTCAGACCTGAGTTTTAGATTTTTTCTTGCTATATGTTCGGAGATATGCTCTGAGGAAGTTAGGGTTTTTGCAAGCTCTAGAATTTCATCTAAAACAGGTCATCGTGGAATTTGCACTATAACTATTTCGCTATGAAGTTTTAGAAGCTAAAAAAAACCCATTTGAGAAAAATCGTTCTGAATCTCGGCTCTGAATATCAAACCCTGTCTCGCTATATTTTCAGAGATATAATCTGAGTACGTTAGGGTTTTTGCAGACCCTCAAATTACATTCCAAACAAGTCACCTTAGGAATATCATCATAACTTTTGTTCTGAGCATCATATTGAAATTTCGTCAGAAGTTTCAGAAAGAGGACTTCTTCTAGTTTTCTGTATATCAGTTTCAGGTACTAAGGTCGAAACAACGATACGTGGCACGTCGTACAAGTTCGCTCTACTGAACTAGTCTATAATCAGGTCACCGTGGGAGATTTGGCATAACTTTTTCTTGGATAATCAAATTCTGATTAGACTTGCGGGGTCAGAAAGAGAACTTAGAGAGATACCATAGGAAGAAATTTCAGAACTTGGAGATATGAAATTACAAAGTTATAGTTGTTTCAAGATTGAGCTCCTAAAATCAAGAAAAATCGAGATGAAGAAGTTTGATGGCAAGGATCCGATAAATTGGATACTACAGATGGAGAAATATTTTGATCTACATGGTGTACCACTGTTACAAAATGTATGTATTGCATCTTCATATTTAAAACAAGATCAATTTTTATGGTATAAAGGGCTTTGTTCTCGTAAACCACTTGTTACGTGGTCAATTTTCACGGAGGAAACTATAGCATATTATGAGGATACAAAGAGCAACACCTTCTTTAGAGCAACACCACAACAATTGGAAAAAAGAAGAAGAGAAAAATGGGTTTGTTACAAAGTGGAAAGAAAAATTATGGCAACAAGGAAGTCTACCCCTCACAACTATAAAGTTGAATTGTTGTTTCTCTTAGCTTTCCACAACCTACAAGGGTTACACCACAACAATTGGAAGAAAAAAGAGAAAAGGACTTTGTTACAATTGTGATAAAAAATACATTAAAGGTCATAAGTGCGTTGAGAAGAAATTATTTTACATTGATTGTGGAGAGGAGGAAGAAAATGATCAAGAAACGCCAAAAGAAGAGTATATACACCAGGAACTAAACCCGGAGAAAGAAGAAATAAATCCGACCACATCTTGTAAAGCATTGGAAATAATTACTAATCCTTAAACTCTTAAGGTAGAAGGACATATCAAGAAGAAAAAAGTTCAAGAAGTGAAAGACCACATCAAGAAAGAAGAAATGAATCCGACCATATCTTGTAATGCAATGGTCGGAATTACCACTCCTCAAACTATTAAGATAAAAGGACATATCAAGAAGAAAAATGTTCAACAAGTGAATGATCACATAGAGCATCAAGAAATGAATCCGACCATATCTTGTAATGCACTGGAAGAAATTACCGCTCCTTAAAGTCTAAATATAGAAGGACATATCAATAAGAAAAAGATTCAAAGTAGTGAAAGATCACATTGAGTATCAACAACAAGTTCTCCAACTTTTAAAGGATAACGCCACTTTGGTGCAAAATCGAATGAAATAACGGGCAGATCAACATCGCAATGAAAGAAGTTTTGATGTAGGCGATTGGGTATTTTTATGGTTACATACATAAAAACAAATGTCCCTCAAGAAAGCTATTTATGAGAAGGAAATATTGGCAATACTACACGCACTTAAGAAATGGTGACCTTACCTAATGATGAATGGATATTTTCTATCTTTTCTATATTTTTGTGCGCTGGTTTCATAACATTCTCTGACTAATGGAAATTTTCCATTTGGACCGACGTTCTCCCCATCCCTGCCTATGACTGTTCCGTACTCACGCAATACTTCGCCATACTTGTATACTTGCCTATGAATGTTATGTACTCACGCAATACTCCGCAATACCTGTTTCTGCAGTGTTGAAGAGTGTTCGGTCACACCATCGCCAAAGGTAAGCATGTGGTATCTATTGGGAATTCTGCCCGTTGATGTGGTTTGAAATATGTGTGAATGGTAAACTGCAAGGCTCTCGCCTAGAAGATTTCGAGGAGTATTACTGATGAACAAGTTTGACTTGCATACTCACAAAGTATGGATTTGTTGAGGTTCTTCGCGTTATAGGCTATATAGGATGTGTTTTTGGTCTATCGGTGGCATGTCCAAGTATGACTTGGAAAATGATACAAGCGAAGATACAAGTTCTCCAAGCCTGAGTTAGTCTTAGTACTGAATCAATGTAGACTACATAGAAGATGGAAGAACAAGGTATATTCATCAGTGGGTTGGAGTTATTCATGGGATCCAGAATTGACAAACCTTTTTGGGAACTATAATCATTATCACTGATTAGTAACAGGTGGTCACCGAGATTTGTGGAGAGGTTGTTGGACTTATTCTTTTATCCTCGTTATGTTATGCACATGGGAGATTGAGTTGCTTGGGGAGCAATCAAACATAAGAAAGGAATGTGTCTGATGGCATTGTCGCTATTGTTGGATTTGGATCTGTCTCAGATGATGTCGTTTTTTGTATTTGAGCGAGCTACTGCCAACAAGAAAGACAACTTGTAGCTAGTCATCTAAAGTTCGAAAGCCAACCACCAACCAGTCAGCTCCATCTAGTTGAAGCACAAAGCTAGGCAGTCCTAAGACCAAGCCAACCAACTCCCCCACCTAGCCAGTGGAAAGCCATTTTGGCCGGTCACAAAGCCATATAAAGCCAATGCTCACTGAAAGCCAGTCTCATTGCCAGGTAGTCACTGATAGGATTGCCAATGGTCGATGACAACCAGGAGGTCATAGCCAGGTAAGTGTCTTTTTTCCTTCCCTTAGCCCATAATGAAAAGAAAGTAATGCTTGGTTAACAAGTAACAATCTGCGAGGCAGTGACAATCTGCCAGCAAAATCCATCGAGCATAAATCCCACCCAGTTATCATCATCGCGGCAATTGCAACAAGACTAGCGAGAGCTGTACATCTTGCCTATCCGTGTTAGACATCATTAAATCCCATTCTTAATTAAAGAAACTATCACTCTCGCGATGTGAAGTTTAGCTATAAGGCCCCTCTTTTTGTTGTGTGGGTTAGGGATGGAGTAGTAATGGGTATTCATAATTATTAATTCCGTTTTTTATGGAGTTGATCTACAATGACTTATCCCCTTATCACTCATTCAACTTCTGAAATAAAATAGGAATCAAACTCTTAAAGAAATAGAATCCATGTTAGATACATAACTTGACAACACCAGTTTAGAGTTTAGATAATGCCAAGCATCTAAGTGAATCTAACTTGGATAGACTGACCTAAAATGAAGTGATGAATATGCGGTATTAAAAACAAAATAGTAAGACAAAGTTTCTTAGAGGATCACTGAATTAAGCAAGTGGTATGCTTCTTAGTTGTACAACTTACGTCAAAAGGTCTTTATATGTTTTCACTAACCAAGAGGTGTTAGTTCTCATACATGTTCAACTTCTAGAGAGTCTAATCATCTAGGCTTTCGTATTACCCTGAGTTGGATTAGAACCACAAGTTAGAGTTGATTCTCGTAAGCACTAGCCATGTGATTACACTCTTAGTAACACTAAGGAGTAAGGCGCTCTAATGCTACGCTATCATTGTACTAGCAACAACTTCTCGTGATCGAGGTGACCGTAAGTAAAGCAAGTTAGACTGTAAACCTGGCATGTCTGTTTAGTTCATTAGACCTACCCTCCTCATTGTCAGCCTATAGATCCCTTCCCCCACTGGTAAACCTTCCCTTCCATGTCTAGAGAGAAGATACCCTTGAAGTTCTTTTTCCACCCTTAGCCAAAAATACTTGGCCATCAAGAGAGATAGGTCAATCACAACTTCCTCCAAGGCTAGTCCCTATAATCTTGGCTAGACATAAGAGATTTTAAACATTTTCCAATCACATGAAAAAGAAGCGTATACATTGAAAGTATTAAGTATGATTATGTATAAAGTAAGATTAGTTATCTGTAGTATGTCTATAAGTAGCATTATTATTGTTAGTAGGTTATAAGTACCAGTATGATTTGTTCTTATAAGTTCTTATCTGTGCGTTAGTCTAGCCCTGTAAGTGTTAGTTAAAAGGTAAATAGTACTGCTCAACGTCAACTATATTTTGCCGATTCCTGTCATGCTGTTCTTGTAATTGATTTCTCTCTTTAAGCCTATTATTAAGAAAAATATATAGATTTACAGCTCGTAATTTGTTTTGTGCAAGCTAATTATTATGTTATGTTATTAGTATATCTGTGGTGTTCCTTGGATGAAGGTTTATATTATAGGATATTCTCTATCTTGTAACTATTAATCACTATGGGGCCTATGTTAGTATTTCCAGTGTATAAATTGTACCAGGCTCTAAAGCTTAAATGTACCCTAGTGTGATAAATAAATATGGTTTGTATTTAGACAACACTCTATATCTTGAAGCAGGTTGCTATTCTCACTAAGTACTATGGTCTATTAGCTTTGTAATCTCTTGTTTACTAGCTTAATATTATATACTGGTAAGGTTTATGTTCTTATTAGTTAACCATAAATAGTCCTTGGATCATATAGGTTTTTCAATATCATGAGTATATTATAGGCATGTAGTTGCATTTATGTAATTGTATCAGAGCATTGGTGAAGAAGGAAGAAAAAATCAATTTCAAGCACTTGATCCATTCATAGGTACTATCTTAGGGAAGGAATCTATTATATTCAAGGAGGATGTCTAAATCAATCAAGGGTGAGAACAAATTTGAAGTAGCATCTAACTTTAAGTCCTGGAAGAAGAGGATTGACCTAATTCTCGAGAAGAACAAGGTGTTGAACGAAGCTAATGATGCCGACAAAGAGAAATTCAGGGTTTTAGAATTGGTGGCTATGAATCTGATGGCAGAAGGGATAAAAGACAATCTTGTCCTATTCATAGCTAACCTCGATCATGCTTAGGAGATCGAAGGGACTGAGGAAGAAAGTTGACATGTCTAAGATAGAGTGCTATCAATGTCACAAGAAGGGTCACTACAAAAGTGGCTGTCCCGAGAATCCAAAGAATAAGAAGAGAAGAAGAGATCAAGCCAACTTTGCTGAAGAAGGAGACTCAAAGAGAGTCAAGCGCAAAGAACCCGACATTAGGGACTTACACTACTAAGTCCTTTGCTTATAGCTTTATATATCTTGTTTTATATGTTTTAGAATTTGTAGGGCTTTAACATATTTTGGAAAAGACATTTTTGTATTGTTTTAAGTTTGTAGGTTTCCCTCAAGCCTTAGAGGGATCCCCCAACAACTCCCAAAGATAAGTATCTCATGTATTTTCAGTTTTGGGTTCATGTACTCATTTACTTTTGATTATATAAAGTACTAATCACTTTTTTCCTTTTGTTGTCTTGAATAAGGAAAACATCTGAAAGAAGGAGGATCTCTTAAGACAAGGTTAGTCAAGAAACAAAGGTACACTTTGAATACATTGATTGAAAGGATTATTCATTTGATGATATATTACTAACTCTGTTATGACTAGCTAAATTGAATCGATTGGGTGTTTCATCCCTTGATAAATCTACCCACCCCACTCATATACTTTATAGACTATTGAGAACCCTAGACAGGTTCTGGAAAACCTTGACCGAAGGGTTTGCTAGTGTGAATGTTTGAAACCCTAAACTTCTTATGGATATTGTGAAATGCTAGTTGAAGTTTCATTGATGATGTCTTGTTTGGGATTTTGGTATGATCGGGAAATCCTAACTTGTTAGGGTTGAGCGATAAGGTCTAAAATCTCGACACCTTTGAAGTTTTGGTAATATAGGGTTTGTTGTGTTCTACATTGAAACCCTAGCTTATTAGGGTTTGGTGGAATGTGTATTCTACATTGAAACCCTAGCTCATTAGGGCTTGGTGGAATGTGTGAGAAAGACCGTTATATTGTCTATAAAATAATTTTTCATGATGATAAAATCTCTCTCTCTCTCTTGCTATATATATATATATCCTTTTGATTGAAGTCCTAGGTTGGTCTAGGTCAAATGTATTTACGTTGTTGGACATATGATATGCTTATGTATGGTTATGAATTCCTAGATATGTGTGCTAACCTAGTCATTGACAATCATGAGTCTTAGGATTTAATGGAAGTCCTTGTATGAGATTCTAGGATAATGATATCTGGAAATCTAGGGTGATATAGCTAAATCCTAGTGAATTTAAAACTGTCTAATATGTATAACAATCTGAAATCTATGTATGTAATGATTGTTGAAATGGATTCTAAGGTTTTGGAGTTAAACCTTAGTTAAAGTAAAATCTCTGGAATACGATGATATGAGATTTGTATAAGTTTGTTGAATTTGTGAAAGATGGAATTCTAGGGTTTAGGAGTTGAACCTTAGTTGAGGTAGAAATCTCTGATGAATGTTGACTATATGATTTGAGATTAATGAAGAAATTGTTGAAATTTGAATTTTTTGGTTGAGTTTGATGATTGCTCGGAAATCTAGGGTCTGCAAACTAACCCTAGTGGTAGTTGGTCATGTTAGTCACTAATTAATGGTTGAT
The DNA here is from genome assembly GCA_000404065.3 of Pinus taeda. NCBI lineage: Eukaryota > Viridiplantae > Streptophyta > Pinopsida > Pinales > Pinaceae > Pinus > Pinus taeda. The sequence goes on from APFE031443720.1 coordinate 59,365, forward strand.
TGAAAATCTAGGGGTTTGGAACTAACCCTAGTGGAAGATGGGAAGGTTAATGACTAAGCTATGATTGACTTTGATTGATTTGTTTGTATGAAATCTAGGATTTATATGAGTCCCTAGTGAGAAGTCTAAAAAATGTATTTTGAAAGGTTGTTATATACTTTGTAGATCCTCCCATAGAGGCGTTGGGGGTATAGCTTGTTACATTAAGAAGAACATCTCTCCCCATGATAGGATTTATAAAAACGACCTTTACAACCAATATAGTTGGATAGAAATTACTGACATTTATGATAAAAGACCTACATAGCAATCTGTTATTTCCCCCCCATCAATTCTAACTTCTATAAGAAAAAGAATCTAGATAAAAATAGTCCTTACAATGGTTTAGAGAATGATATTTCTAGCCTAAGGAATGAAGGCAATATCCTTTTAATGGGTGACTTTAATGCTCGAACTTCAAGAAACCAAGCTATTCTTCTAAGAAATCATTCCAACCCTAATCCTCTTTGGTTAGACAAAGACCTTCCTCTAGCTAGCCAGTACAAAAGGAGCTCTGAAGACCTCAGGGAGAATTTGTTTGGGTCAGAGCTAGTCAAGCTCTGTAGTGCTCAGGATCTCAATAATTTGCAATGGTCTAAAGAAGTGGCCCAATTCTAGCCAGATGACCTACATCCATGGGCTTGGTAGCAGCGTGGTAGACTATGTTATCTACGATCTCCCTCAATACAACGAAATAATAAATTTTGACATCTTAAACGACCACGAGCTTGAATATGATCATAGGCCTTTACTTATAACTCTCAATTTTGTCATGCATAGAGATCCCATAGAAGAGAATCCTTATAGCCAAAAGAAGTTAATCTTTGATAGAAATAAAAAATATTTCTTTCTAAATGAATTAAAAATTAATTTTCTTCCTTTATCTAGTATAGACAACATAGAATATCTCTATCATAATTTTACTACAACCCTCTCATATTCTATTAACAAGTTTTCAATTGAAGTTTCAAGTAATAAAAAAAATAGCAAAACCAACCCATGGTATGACAGATTGTAAAAGTGCGAGAAGAGCAATTAAGGAAGTTATTTATGAATCTCTTAAAATTGGTAAGATAAAAATGTACAAAGCCCTAACTAAAAGGAAAAAAAGGCAGTGTATTCGTAAACGACAAGAGAATCTCTTACACCTCTCTAAGGTAGTTCCTAAGAAATTTTGGAGGCAGATTCTAACTAGGAAAATTAAAGATAATAATAAAATTACTTTACACAATTGGAATCCTATCTTAAAAATCTTTATGAATCTCCAAATGTCATGGATAACTTTGAAACCCTGCTCACAACGAAAGAATTTTTTTCATTAGAAGACATTGATTTTGGGGTTAATCGCTTAGCTAATGGGAAAGCTAAGGACATTGAAGGTTACCAGGCGGAAATCTTAAAAATTGGAGGTTCTGTCCTCATCCCCCACATTCACAAGCTTTTCAATCAAGCGGTCAAGCAAGGGTTCCCTAAACCATGGAATCAAAGCCTCATTATCCTTATTTTTAAAAGTGGGGATACAAATAACCCCTCTAATTATCGGACAATTATGCTCAGCCCCCTCCTAGCCAAGTCATATGGTATTATTTTGGAAAGGAAGTTGAGCATATGGCTTGAAAGTGAAGGTAAGCGGGCTAAAGACCAAGCGGGTTTTAGAAAGCAACACTCAACAACAGACCACCTCGTTACGCTTAGGATCATTGTGGAGGAATGCCGCAATGATAAATCCAATCTCTTTTGTTGCTTTGTGGACTTTAGAAAGGCTTTTGATACGGTTCCTAGAAACAAACTTTGGAACATATTAGAAGAGCAAAAGGTTCCTTTTGAGTTGAGAGCTGCCGCTATAAGGTTATACGAGAATGTAATTGCCAAGTTAAAGCGAAATGAGGGGTGGTTGAAAGATATTAAGTGTAATATCGGAGTTACACAAGGTTGCTCCCTCTCCCCTACCCTATTTTGCATTTACATCGACAAGCTAGAATGTTGTTTAGAGGAAGCAGGATGTGCTGGCATGATCTTAGCTGGGATTGTCATCATCCTTCTTCTCTATGCTGACGATATTTTTCTTCTCGCAAGGTGCCCATCTGATCTTGATAAGCAACTTATACTTCTTAAGGATTTTTGCTCTACCATGGGTATTATTGTTAACAATGAGAAAACAAAAGCTATGATTATCAAATCCAAGAAGGACACTTACGCTAATTTTATGTATGACAATAGTAACTTGGAGGAAGTGTCTTCCTACAAGTACCTAGGAATTGATATTCATCACAAGCTCAACTGGAATTATAACATTGATAAAAGGATTAATAGGTGATGGAAAGCTAATTTTGGTCTTGAAACTAATTGTAAAATGACAAACCTCATAATGTGGGATAGAAAGAAGTTCCTCTTTGAAACTTTAGTCACTTCGGTTATCTTATATGGATGTGAGGTTGGGGTTGTAGCATCTCTAGAGAATCTGAGAGAAAGATTGAGAAAATACAGAACTGTTTTGTAACGTATAACCTCAAAATTAAAAGCAACACACCCTATCCTATTCTCCTTATAGAAGTGGGTCTTTCCCCTATCGAGAGCCTAGCTATGACTAGGCTTCTGTTGTATAAGCACAAACTCAATAACATAGGAGACCATAGACTTCCCAAGCTAGCTTTAAATTCCAGCCAAAACCACCTAAGGCTCAAACGAGGTTGGTATAAAGACACCAGGGCCTGGTTAAACCATTGGGAGATCGACAAAAATGTTGCATTGCAAAACATTAATAACATTAAAAATATTGTTACTTCTAAGTTCAAAGAAAAAATGCGGTGTGAGAAATATTTAGCAGCTAAAAGAAAATCAAGATATTATAAGGAGGTCATCAACCCCACCCTAGAAGATCAAAAGTATCTCTCTATTTTAACTAGCTCAAAGAAGAACATTATATAGCCAAGATTAGGACGAACTCTCATGAGCTCCATAGTGAAACAGGTCATTGGCAGTTCCTAAAACACCATGGATGGAAATGTTCTGCCATCTCTGTGAGAATACGAACATCGAGGATGAAAATCACTTCCTCTTAGAGTGCCCCATGTACAACCACATTAGATCTCAGTTTCAAAATCTTTGTTGCAATACTGATCTTCTTAGCCTTTTACGTTGTCAAAATTACAGTGAGCTCGGGAGGCATCTCTCCAAGATTTTTGAGCATAGGAATAAAATCTTAAATCAAACTAAATAATTCATTTCTTTAGGTCCTTTGGAAGACACATTGAAACTCTAGATGGAATAAATGTTGTTATGAAGTAGTCTATATTGTATAACAAAGTCCCTAGCCAAATGTTAAAGAGTATATGTCTCTTGTTTAAAAATCTGGGTATCTAATATGGCTAACTTCATGCTTCTATAGATTTGGTTGTACTTGCTATCTAAGTTGTGCAGGGACACAATATTCAACTTGGTGAAGATGCTCGATGTGACAAGCAAGCTATGCTGGTACACAATATTCAACTTGATGAAGATGCTCGATGTGAGAAGCATGATGAGGATGATAATACCTCTGATGAAATGGTTGGAAGCCACGAAATATTCTTCGATGACAAAAGGAAAAAGTAGAACTCCCTAGGTTAAGAGGGATTTTGAATGAAAGGAATCTCCCTAGGATAAGAGAATGGTTGAGAATATTCCTTATATTGGAATGATTAGATCCTCTCTATTTAAGAGGGAGTGACATATATGATTCTTTGCTTCATGTGTCATGCACTAGATCAGGACTAATAACCATAAGTTTTAGTGAGCGCCATGAGTAGGAGAAGGAAATTGGAGAATGCATTTTGAGGTGCTACTGATGCAAGGAAAACAAGATCCGATTGAAGAATATGTTGCTGCATATGGAGTAGGAAGAATAATGTATGATTGAGGAATCTTCTATCAAAGATTCGGTTGATAGTCCTACTATGGAAAGTTGAGAAGTAACATCTTTTGCCTAAAAGACCCCAGAGGTTTGTATTTGATTATGTACATGTGAAAGTATATTATTGATTAGGGTTGTGTTTGTACATGTGAATCTCTCAAAGGATTTGATAACATGTTGGATACCAATCAGTTTGATTGGGAGAGAATGGTCATTCTTGATCTACTGGATCAATGGGTGTTGAGGCTTTGTGAGTGAAGCATTGCCTAAGAGGACATCTGGCTGATACATTGTGTTGATGTCTAGAAGTTGGAAATGTGGTGTTGATCATAGAGCTTTGTTTTGGATACACAAATAGATTTTTGGGTTGATGGTTAGCAAGTAAGCCTGATGGTACTTAGAGGGGATGAAAGCTTGAATCCATCTTAGTCCCACTTAGATAGATTGCCTTGGTAAGGAATTTAGTCCTTGGCATTGTGGTGCCTAAATTGTTGAGCCACTGTTAGTTCATGGCATTGCGGTGCCTAAAGTTCATGGTTCATATAGTTTTAGATCTTCCATTGTATATGTACATTATGAATACCTCTCTAGTTAAGAGGGAGTGTTGGAAAATGTAACTATATTCGGTCTTCAATAATAATAATACTTGAGTCACTATGTAATGTACTTGTCAAAGGAGTAAAGAAAAGAGTTATTATTATTATTATTGTGACTTATTAAAGCATGAGTTTCATGCTTGGGTCACCATGTTTTAGGTCAAAGTCCCCATTGAGGACTTTTAGGATTTATTCTGAGTCTATAGAGTTTTGTACATTTAAAGAGTTCTTGGGCTTTTGAATCATGTAAAAAGGTTAAGTATTAAGTCAAATATGAATTATGTAACCTCCACAACATGTAGGCCTAAGAGAAGATCAAGTCGGCCTAAGGACCCATTCGACCTCACAAGAAGCCTATAAAAGGAAGCACACATCGAATTCATTTGGAGCATCACTCTCTCATTAAGTTCGAATTCTCTTGTTGCTGGGTAGAAGTGTGAAGTTCTATTGTAGCTGGGAAAAGGTGCGAAGTTTGTTGCCAAGTAGATGAAGTGAATGCGAGTTTGGGGAAGTCTAAGGAGACAAGGAAAATCAAAATTTTGGTGGTGGTCTCTCTTTGTTTCGTGCTCTAGATTGGGAGATTGAAGTCTTCTAAGTTGGACTACTGCCGGAAGTTACTACATAGTTGAATTTGCTAGGAAGAAGTCGAACTTCTGGAGGCTGACTTGGTGTGGAGGGAAGGTCTGGTCTTGGTCTAGGGTGAAAAGTCTCAAGGAATACTATTGAAAGGAAGAATTATCTTGATTGGGTTTTTCCCTTGAGAGGAGTTTTTCTTTGGCATGTGCCGACATCTAGTGTCTATTGTTTTATGTGCTGTTGATTTTGGTAATTTCTTGATGAACTAAAAAAGGAAGATATAAAGAATCGTAATAATAAAAAACATCACAAGTGATTATCAAGAACAAGAAAATCTTTCTACTTTTCTGATTTTCTAAAAAATCCTTTGACAATGTATATGTTCTATATGTAATTATGCATTATCGTGAAACATAGACTTGATCAAAGGAGTTCTTCTAAAAAGGATGATCAACTTGTTCATTGATCCATTCCGATCTAGATTCCAACAACCTTAAGGGGGGGCTTAGAAACCACTCCTAACAACAATGCGTATCGTGTTTAGTTACCTAGAGTATCAAGGATGCAATGTGTATCAACAACAAAATCCATCTTATTTGTTCACTAAGAGCAAATGAAAGGAAGCAAGTCAAGCGAAGAGGTCATAGCATCAACATATAAGGGAAAACTACTGATCATGAATGAAGAGAGAAAGGAAGGAGGTTGACGAAGGAAATGAGGGTTTTAAGATCCTTGCTTACTTCAAATTTAGAGGTTATTGGTAATTCACACTGATCTGGGTATCTTGACTTGAGTTTCTGGTTCAAATCTCTGCGACGTAACTTTAGTGGAGTTATTATTTATGATAGAAATCCCTTTCCCCTGGGTTTGAATTCTTCAATGGTTTCAGTGTTTGCGCGTCGATTCCTGTTTTCATTTGTGAGCAAAAAAAGTATCTAGAAGCTCTGGATCTTTCACAGTAGAATACTTGAAACATTTGTAGATCTTGATTCTCTGGGTTATTCAGACCTATCAAATAATATGTCCAAGAGGATTCTAGATCTACCCCATTGGGAGACATTTGAGTTGTCTCCATTTTCTGATAATCCTGATCTTTGTGGTCCTCAAATTCATAAAAAATGCCCTTTTTTACTTCCTTATAGGATAAGGAGAAGGGGAGGAAGGTGAGCATTGGGGGAGTCATGGAAAGTTGGGATGGGAATGGTGATAATGATTGGGTTTGCAAGGATGATAGGAGTGTTCACGCTAAGAACACTATTTGAACGCAAGATAACATTATGAACTTTTTAGTAGAAAGTACATTGAATCTGAAAACTGTATTGGGTATATGTTAGAACAATGACATAAAATGTGCAGAAGGCATGTTAACTTTCTTAAGCTGTACACAGTTGTGCAATCTCAAAATGCGTAAAGGCCCCAGTGTCTGGTAAATTCTTACGTAGTTGTAAATTTTGAATAATGTTTCATCCTACCTTCTATTATAAAGGTTTTCACACAAATTCTATAACATATCGCCAAAGGTTATAGATTATTACAAACGTTCGGACTAGTCAGTTTTTATGAGAAAGTATGGTTGTAAAAAGCGGGAAATTAGGAAATGACAATGTATGATTGTGTATTTTGGGAGACATTATTTGCATAAAGTTATAATTTTTTAAAGTTTTACGTTGTTTCTATTTTTTTTTATGGGAAAATGTGACATATTCATATTGTGTTTTGTATTTTGTATTCGAAATTGAAAATTAGGAAATGTAATGTATTTTGTGTATTTTTGAAAGAAAATTCATATTAAGCAGTATTTTCTTGTTATTTTTCATCATTTCCCTGTTCAAAAGTTGGGTGTTCTCAACACTTTAGCTACTCGTGTGTTGAGAATCTCTGATGAAAAGAACTTTGATAAAGAGAAAGCCCATCTCCTTAACGTTTTTGTTAATAATGGGTATAGTAGGCACCAAGGTCTGAATGCTTTTCTTAAAGCGAGCAGAGGTCCCAAGGTTAAGAAAGACCCTAAAGATCGAATCTCTGGAGTTCATCTCCCTTTCATCCAAGGGACCGCTGACAAGATTAAGAGAATCTTTAGGAAGCATAATGTTCCCTCAACCTTTAGACCCCTTAACACCATTCATAACTCCCTAAGATCTGTTAAAGATCCTGTTGACCCCAAGGACATGAAGGGTGTTTATGATATTCCTTGATCATGTGGGACCCCTTATGTTGGAGAAACTGGGCACTCTATCAATCAGAGGATTCATGAGCACGCAGCCGACATCAAACATGGGAGGACCTATTCCTCTATCCTGACTTAACATGCAGATAAGACTAAGCACCATATATGAATTGAGGAGGCCCAAGTTATTGCTAAGATTGCTCCTTTCCATCATCGGAAGTTTAGGGAGGCCATTGAAATTGAAAGAAGGTCAAGGAATCTCAACAGGAATGGCAACTAGAAGATTAACAGCTGTTGGATCCTTGCCCTTTCCTCCTAACCCCTCCTCTTCCTTTCCCCCTACCCCTTGTTTCGCCCCTTGTTTTGATTTTTACTCCCCTGTCTTCTGGATTGTTTGTTTCCCCTTTATTCCCTTTTCTTATATATATATATTACCTATTTCGTGGGTTATTGATAAACCTTTAGGTTTTATTCTCAATTATTATGTGATTCCTTCCGTTAAAGAAAATGAACATTTCCAATAATCAAATTAACTAATTAATTATAAACAAATTTATTAGAGGAAAGGGTTTCTAATATAAAAATAAAAAATAAATGAATTAACTAATTAACTAACTAATTATTTATTCTTTCCTATAATAATAAAGCCTTTATATAATCTTTTAGTTTTAAGATAATAAAGAGGATCGTAAAAAAAATAAATTAAGATTCAAATTCCTAATTTAAATATTACTTAAAGATTAGATTTATTTAGTTACAAATACATATAATAATAAATAAATTTAACAAATTAACTAATTGATATTATTCCTATCTCTTGGCCCTGTTAAATATAGTTGTGGCCGATTTCTTTGGTCAAATGTAGCCATTCTTTTTCTTTTTAGCTGTTGAATGATAGATCTCTCTATTTAATTTGTTGTCATTGGTTCTTCATTTTGTCTCGATAATGAACCACACTCGTCCACCAATAAA